>CM055896.1:45357096-45437096 GCA_029582155.1 Panopea generosa
CGTAATGACTCGGTTGCTTTCCGACTGTACCTCCGCCAGTGTTCGGAAGTACACAAATGAATACTGCAGTGGTAGTGTGCGGATTAAGACCGTTAGATAAGGGGTTCCTCAACAAGATTAGACAAATTATGGCTTCACAAATATTATGTATCGTTATTTGGGTTTCCTTTTTTTTTTAAATATATTGATGTCTGCAATAAAACTGTATCGAACGTAGTAAGCATTATATCATTTATACTGAGGCAACCAAGGGTGGTTTATTTAGTACAGTTATTAAAAAAAAGTAATCTTATTTTTAATTTTATATGAACGATTCGTTGCTTATGTACAATAAATTAGTTCGTGGGTTCCAGTTCATTAATACATGGGAGGTAATAAAGGGGATGTTCTAAAAATACTATCTTACAGCAAGCGGTTATTTATTTTTTAACCGCATCCCCCACAGTCCCCCATGCTATGTTTCTCTCTGAAGTGAATTGATCATATATAGTACCGACCGACGAGTTACCGAACAAGCTCCGTAACTCCACGTTTTCTACTGAATGTGTTTTTCGGAAAGAGACGAACATTAATTTGTAAACAAAACCCGTTCTTTGTGTTCAAATAAACATGTATTCTATCATCTGGAAGAGTAAACCTGACTTAAATTAAAATATAAAACGACCGTTTCGGAAGTTTAATGAGCCTTTGAGATATAATACTTAAATGCAAACTACAAATCATTCATAACTTACCAAACTGTTAAATACTTTATTATACTATCACCAACAGTATGTATATCACCATGTTTAATGGAATTATATAATGTTTCCTCTTCTATTTAAAAAATGGTCCATTTCTGATGGCACGTAAATGAATCATTTTACATGTGTATTGTATCACATCAACCAGAACCGATACAGTTTAAGATTCAAATTATATAGTGTTTTCACGAATATCATGAATACATATAAAGCTTTTGACAAATGGAATATTTTGAAAGTGACTTTAACCAAATCAATAACAATTTCTGAACATTTCTTCTCAATTAATTATCCGTAAATTCTCATTTACAACTGATTCATTCATCATTTCTATTTTAATGAAGTGTTTTTTTCTCACTACGTATATAACAATGTTATGATAGGAACACAATTTTAATGATTTTCCCCTTTTATTTTGTTTCTGAAACGCACGGCCTTGACATTGTTTCTTACCACCACTATGTATCATTTACAGAAACTGTTGATGGCACATGACATGATAAAGCAACGACATTGATAAAAGTTAATTATTAGCACAGTCTCTATAAGATAATTTTCTACTTTATAACCAAGTTATGACTTGAAGTTTTGTGTTGAAAAGTATACCTTTGTAATTTTAATCCCATTAACATTTGTTCAAGTTAAATATAGTGTTTATTATTACATGTTTTTCTCAATAACATTCCAGTGTAAATATAACATCCCAGGGAAGCCTTAATTGCAAGTTCCGATATTCCATAAAAAAATGACCAAAAAAAACAAACAACTCAGAACTTATGTAACATTCTTAATATTTATATCTAATGTGTTTTTGATTTCCCTCCAACATTTACTACCCAACTTGAACATAGGGATGTTGGGTATTTCTGTGAGCCTGATTATATTGCTTTAGTTGTATTTTAAAATGAAAAGACACCTGCTCCTTTACATTATTTCATATATATCAATCAACTACATCATCTAATTACTTAATAGTGTTGATAGAAAAAATCTGTAATTATCAGATAATGATTTATCAAAGACCCAGTAATCCCTTATGCTAAAGTGAGATGTAATACTGGCCCGTGAGTCAATATTCCTGTATTAGTTACAATGTAAATTTTCTGCATTATGTGACACACTTTTTGTTGTTTGCAATAATTACTGTTCTATTTATAGACCATATTATACAATCCAACTTGATGAAACATACTCTGTGAACCACCTAATTTACAGTCGATAGGCTGATTGGCTTTAAGACACATATATTTATCTTTGTCTTACTTTCGACGAATTTATGAATTACATCATCACTGCCACCTTTGTTTCTAAATATTAAGCATCGGATGGAATGACCTATAAAGTTTATACTAAAAGGTTTGAGTGAATTGTGTGGTTCGTGGTAGCAAAGGTGCACCAATTTGGGGAACCCAATATTTGCATGTAAACGATTTACAGAATAGAGCTATGAGAGCATTTCTTGGTAACACATATAATACACCACGTGCTGCCGTGGCAGGAAATATGACATGGGAATCGGTTTGTGCAAAACTGTTGTATCTAATGACTGGATTCGATTAGATAATATGCGTGCTACAAGATTCAATAAAAAATGTATTTACATATTATAACATATATGTTATAATAGAAATTGGTCACAAAGGGTTATAAATAATTGTTCAAAAATTGTTTGTATTAATATAACACATGAATAATGCTTCAGTGAAGCATAGACTATTTAACAGTGTTAAAACTACCCGTATCAATATATACATAACCAAATGGTATGATATTATCAAGTTATAGTAGAAACAGTAGAGGAGGCATTAAGTTACGTACATCATTTGAAACGGAAAAAAAAGAAACTGGTCGCTATGAAAGGTTGGCAGTTTGTGAAAGAGTACGCTCATTTTATAATAACGATGTAGAAAATGAGATCCATGTTATCCTTAAGTGTCCATTATGAAGGATAGTACACTGCTCTGTTTGTAAATTTGTCTTACAGGCAGACATAAACTAATCATTTACTCTGCTATATAACACTCCACGGCAACCGTTCGTAAAATTATGTCGGGGCAAAAAATGAACTGGTTCGAAAAGAAATAGCACTGATGTGATTCGTACGTGTTTGCAGAGCGTTCCATGTCGTTGGTTTTAAACGGTTTCAAAACATGCTGACATCAGAGTTCTGCTCAGAGTTTTATTCAATGTTCCCAAAGTATACCTCTGTGAGCCTTTAGTTAGTTTTTTTACAGGCATGTAATGCAACATTATAGATTGGCTCGAATAGAATAGCCTCCGTTGCTGACTGTTATATGACATCTTTTACCGCTGAAAACGTGGTTTCGAATCCATCTCGGTAAAACCCCTTTTCATGCCTCACTACACAGTTGATTTTTGTTTTTGTTCTATACAAAAAGGTCTACGACTTCCACGGTAAAAAAACTCCACAAAGTTTTTAAAGTATATTTTTCCATTGCACGACTATATCTATCATTAAAATGCAAAAAGAGTTGTGAGTTGACTAGCTTGTTTATTAGACAGTGCTGTGACAGTTTTTATTTTTAAATAAATCCTAAAATTCTATCAAATACATCCATCTGTTAAAATCCAATAACAGTCCCTTTTCAACATCAGAGATGTCATATTGCAGTATGTGCAATGTCAGCTGCTACTACACATCTGCAGCAAGACACCACAGCCCCTGTGAACCATTTTGAAAATATATTTAAACAAATAACATAAGACTCTTTTTAGCGCAAGAATCGTGTTACCGTCGCAAAAAAGGACACAGCAGTGCTATGAAGCATTTCATACAAAACAGGTGTTTCAATTACAATGTATTTGTAGAATACGTTAGTTTTACTTAGATTTGTATATGTGTATCTGCGTTGAGTACACACTAATTAGTCTAGTTGTCACATATAACCTATAATGTGTGTGTGTTTTTTTTTTAAATAATTGTTTACACTCCCACCATTCCACAATTATTTTGTTAACTGCACAGTTTCGTATACGAATACTGTTGCACTATATAATTATGCTGACACGTAAGAAATGTCATAACTGAATACTGTTGTACTATATAATTGTGCTGATACGTAAGAATTGTCATAATCGAATACCGGTGTACAATATAATTGTGTTGACACGTAAGAAATGTCATAACCGAATACTGTTGTACTATATAATTGTGCTTGCACGTAAGAATTGTCATAACCGAATATTGTTGTATTATATAATTGTGGTGGCACGTAAGAAATGTCATTACCGAATACTGTTGTACTATATAATTGTGCTGACACGTAAGAATTGTCATAAACGAATACTGTTGTACTATAAAATTGTGCTGACACGTTAGAATTGTCATAACCGAATACTGTTGTAGTATATAATTGTGCTGACACGTAAGAATTGTCATAACCGAATACTGTTGTACTATATAATTGTGCTGACACGTAAGAAATGTCATAACCGAATACTGCCGTAGCGTATTAAGATGCTATAGAAACGATCATTCAACGCACGCTTGATACTTTAAATCAGTTGCCATTGTAGAAAGGACTCCGAATATAGGAGAACATTTCAGTGTTTTTACAACTATATTTTCATTGAAAGTCATGAATTACCAAACAAATGGTAAAGGATATATTTATTACATTTAATACCATATACATCTATGCAAATGAATACACTATTAACTATATCACACTTGTAAACATATCAAATATATCATCACTTTTATACTTTTCACATGTACAATAACTGAAAATATATCATCACTTTTATACTTTTTACATGTACAATAACTGACACCTTGATAAGTTGCAGTTGTCGGAATTATTTTGACGCTGTTATACACTTGCCTCTAGCATCATTAGCAATCCACCAGTGGTAACATGTGAAAAAGCACGCTAAAGGTAAATTCTAGTTTGTTACAAATTCAACTCAAAGCTGCGATTGTAAATCGAAAATTAAAATTAAATGCAAAGCCATATGACCACTATAATATGTTATACAAGTTTAATACTTAATTGCTGCACATTTGTAGGTTACACTAGACCCAACTTTAATATTTGGGAATGAGTTGTTGTTATCTTTTACCGATAGTGTTACCTATATGACCGCTATGACTATCTATAAAAGGGATTAAATATGTTTTGATATCGTATTTACATTTGATTGTTCTGTCAACAACTAATAATACAACCAATATTACAGTTCATTACGCCTCATCTTTAGTTTTCATAGTTTCATGGCCGATTGAAGATGCTTCTTCTGATCTAGCATCAATGCCCATGACAAAACTGTCTCCAGCGTCCAGTGATATTTTGTTGCCCATGTAAGCATTTCTTTCCCATCCGGACCTTATACGATTGACATAAATATCTACACATGGTAACGACAGCCCAACTTTCAATAGCAAAGTTATCCACGGAACCACGGAACTAAGAAATGTCATGAATTTAAAGATGTTAGGATTTCCGAGCCACTTTTCTATTCCCATGAGAAATACGTGCACCACTGCTAGAAACAGTGCTACATGACCAAGCTTCGATTGAACGAAACGCCATTCCCGCCAATTCATAGCGTTTGTGACAGAGGGTAAAGTTGTGACAGCGATGATACACAAGACCACGAAACTTAAAACACCGGAGAGACACACAGCCTCGCCCCTCAAGGACATCCAATTTGTAGCTTTAATAACAATCGGAATACTCTGATTTTGTGGTAAAGAGATTACGATATCGGTCGATTGGTACCATGATTTTAAGTAAGTTGGCGATAAAACCAGGCAAGACATAAGTGTGTGACAAATGGTCAGGATAAAAGCCAAAAGGCCGAGCTGCTTTCTTGTTTTCAACCATGCATCCAGCCACTTTGGGAATCGCAGATGTTTTGTTCCGTAGTAAATTTCGAAGAGTGCTGCAAATGAGCTTGGCATGTAGGTAAAAGCTAAAACCGTGATCGCGGTCATACCAATTGCCTTGTTCGCGCCTTTCAAAAATATCTGTTCCCATGCGAACTTCTTTCTGACGACGATTTGAAGGTAAATCAGTAGCGCAAACCATACAACGGCGACCAAACACGTGAATACTATTGGACCTTTCCATTCAGGAAAAAGCCTCAAAGGATAGGCTTCTATCATCCGAGAGGCGCGAAAGTCACCGTAATCAACTGGTATGAAGTTGATGTCACGAACAATATTTGCTACTTCTGACTTTGCCATTTCGTCGTTGCCAGCTAAAAACACTTGGCGACTGCTCGTATCGTAATCGTTCTCCATTGTGTATGCCGATAAAACATTGAACGCTTTCACAATTTTTGCATTCGGAACCAGACGCTGAAGATATTCGGCGTTTGAATCCGCCCGACTTCGGGATTTCCTGTTTGAGACGTCAATCAGTATCTTCTCAGTTAGGTTACCCACGTGATCGGTCAGAAGTGCTTCATAGTTTTCAGCATGAATGGCTACAAAGATAGTCGATGCAGCTGAAATGCACTCTTTGATAGAAACGAGCTTTACTTTGCAGAGTATTTCATCTTTTGAGGGGAGCATTCTTTGTTCTGGCTGCCTGCTTCCGATGTAGACGTCATATCTGGAAAGGAGAAGTCGTTTTGCGATTGCCCGTGAGAAACATCCGCTACCTAAAATTCCAACGCGCCGAAGCGATGCATTTACTTCCATATCTGCAATGTAAATGATGAGAAATGTTTAACGTTGTAAAATAGTTTCAAACAGTTTTGAACAAACACGTTTACAAACAGTAAGACTCTACTGCTAAAGAACGTTTATAACGAAGGATGTAATTAAACATGCTTTTAATGATTAGTCATAGCATATATTGTGTATACTCCACAGAATAAGCTGAGGACCACGCAGTTTATTTCCTAGATATATATTTTTTATGAATGGGATTTAACGCCATCTTTAACACATTTCAGGTTAGTTATGGCATATCCAGTTTTATTTGTGGAGGAAGACCTCAGACTGACCCGGGTTGAGTAGAACCACCATCATTCCGCAAGTAACTGGAAACTTCCTAGCATAAAGTTTTTGCAGCGAGCGGGACTCGAATCTACAACCTTAGCGGTGAGTGGTAAGTGAGCTGGAGACGGCGCCTTAGACCACTCGGCCACGGAGGACTCTTATTACCTATATACGAGTATGTATAATTTTAAAAACAAATTCGAAGCTTCTCTAATACGTTATGCCTAAAGAATGCTACAACAAATATGGGCAATATATTAAAAAAAAATATTAACCCAAAAAATATTTTTTAATCAACATTACTATAAATAAACGCATATTTAGAAAATAACAGTTTTTGCCCCCATTTTTGTATTTTTCAAACGTTTGCATTATTGTTTAAACGTTTATACTTATCGATTTAACCATGTTCTTTCAACATTTATTATTCTGTTCAAAATGACAATAAAAATAAAAATAATAAATTCTCACCAATACGTGCTAACAACATAATTATACTTCGTCAGAGCACAGTAAACACACACATTTTCAGGATTGCCTGGTACAGTAATTATGAATTATGAAACGTTTTTATTTGTTTATATATATTTCTTTGAATTGTATTACATCGACTGCTTGAGTAGCTTTACTTTTTATATAAACTACACATACCATAAGATAAAATATTTAATGAAAACGTAAAATAACATATAAAACAAGTACTTTACACAATATATGTATGTCTAGCCTTTGTATAACATATTAAGGAGAGCGTCGTCCAGGGGTAGACATTGGATCCAAGATAGGAGGGTCGTGGGTTCGATCCTCTGCCAAGGCTATATGCCAGTCACTATAGTATCATATGCTTCGCGTAAGTTATGAGAACTCAATCAATGGAACTTAATTATCGTTGCAAGAAACTAAAGATATATAGCATAAATACATGTAAAATGGTTACTTTTTCTAAAAAAAGGTTTGCACATTGGGCTTGATAAAATACAAAAATAATCTTCGACGTAATGAAATAACTTAGGGTATGGTATTTTAAAACATAAACCATCTGCACTCATCTATAGTAAGGTTAAATTTAGTCACTTTAAGGTTTCAATACCATACACAAATGGCTTTTTAATTTTGAAACGTGGTAATGTTAAGGAAATAAGTACAGTGCCTTAACTTTATGGAACGCCTAATCAGTAACATTAATGATGTACACGTTATTTTCAAAATTTGTTGCGCAATTTAAATAATTATTGCTCGCACCAGTTGAATTATATCACAGTTAAATAAGAACTACATGGTTAGTAGCTTAGAATGTGAGAAAAGTAATAAATGCAAGCACTTTTAATAATGTTTCTAACCTATAATATATATTAACCTAATTCCCTTGCAAATACAACTTCTAGCATCAAATTAATTAATCTGGAAGTGGATAGAGTTTTGCTTATTTGATTTTCTGTAATTTTGGCTTACCGCACATCGTTTGTAGCATTTTACATTTACACAACCATTTCTAGACGGCCGAAGACAAATTGCAGGCAATATTCACAAAAAATCCCAAAATAAAAAAAAAATGAAGTTGCAAAATACATGTATACAATAATAATGGCATAAAAATATCTTACCTGGACGTCTCTGAATACACTGTAAAGAATGGAAATTCCTTCAGCCTATTTGTTTGCTCCAATTTTACAGAACCGTTCGCATATCTGCGTTAGCCAGATCTGACACACGGCCAATTTATACTGGTTCAGATATCGGGGAATGTGAGGTTGAAAACAGCTTTATCAGCCCTAAAAGTATTATTGGCTAATCTTTTCAACTCAGCTTGTAGGTCAAATAAATCAAAAGTCTCTAATTTATTCCAGTTCAAGTTCCATTTGTTTATGATTCCGTTTGCAACTGCCAGTATATAAATGTTCAAAAGCCATAACTCACGCTGCTTCGCCAAGGAGAAATTGTAGGACAACGGCTGGTTTATGTACCTGTCAGTTAAGGTAGATTTTTTTGAGTGCTAAAAAGTAACAAATATAACCATTAATCAACTGCTGAAGCTGTGTATACACAGAAATCAACGTGTAGATTTTTAAAATTTAGAGTACATAACCTCGAAGCGACATCCGAGAAGTTCTGCGATGAGAGACGAATAACAATGAGACCGATGTTTATCAATATTACTGATCTATGCTATACTCATTAAGTGTCCATTTAAAAAACAACATAAATATTATACAATTAAGGAGATCTGGACTAATTGTCATTAATTAGATATCGGAGTGTTTTACTGTCTGTAAATATTTATCTATGAAAGAATTCTAAATTGCCGTTATGTTCCATTCGGGTAGGTTTTTGACTTCTTTTTTTCTTTTGAATAAGTCCGGTTATTTATGATCATTTCTATTTACGTATCTGAATGTTACATGTAAATAAGTGAATTCGAATTTGCCTACTCCAAAACATACTTAAAAAAACGCAGTTATGGGTAGTGTATCAAATCACGACTAATCGAGACAAAATTTTCTTACCTTGTCATTTTTTTTCAATCTTATCCCAACAATTACATCACTTTACAACACAAATTTAACAAATTAATTGCGGTCGACATTACATGAATCGATATAAATGATGGAAAATACGGGATAAAAATGTATTATATATATAATATAAGTATATGTGTCCAACAGAAAGCATTGCCTGTAAATGAAACAGCCACCACAACACATTAAAAATAAACAAGAAAACATAAATTTTATAATATTACAATACACATGATGACAGAGGTGGTCGCTTAGGAACTCACAGAAGCAAAACTACCACTGGGGAGCTTAAACCTGATTTAAGGCTGACGCATATACCCGTGATCGAGTGGTCCAATGTGTTTAAGTCTAATAACCACTAATCTCCCATCGCTGAGGTCGTGGGTTCGAGCCCGACACAGTCAAAATCTTTGTGTGAGAAAGTTTGCAAGTTAATTGCGGAACGGTTGTGTTTATTCTCAAATTCATCTGAGATCTTCATCCATGAATAAAACTGATTATGTAAGGTATAACGTGTCATGTGTTGAAAATGAAGTCAAACACCATTCAAAAATCCAAAACCAATAGTGACATTACATATAAGTCTTTGTGTAAAATCGCCACCGAGATAAAACTTAACAAATTAAAAATATTTCAAATGGCGATGGTTTCAATATATGGGTGTCTGTGGAACAAACCCAAAAGAGGAATGAAACTAATAGTTAAGGATTTCAAATCTTTAAATAATTTAACTATCACGATGTGCTTTTTTAAGGTTGTTTGGAAATATTATTCTGCTTTGTACTCCTTCCGGTTAGTTCCGGTGTTACGTTAGATTCACACGCACTCCCGATAGCCCACGCGTGTGGATCTGCCGTGGGGTCATGAGTTTCACACTCGGAAAAATCTCACGCATTTGTTACTGTTTTGAATCGAATAATTCTATTTTTTTAAAGGTTATTAATCATTTGAAAACGCGTGTCTTTGTTTAAACATTGGTTGAACTGGCAAAAAAAAAATCACTTGAGTGTTATTTTACTCTTAAAACGTACACTTATTACAATAGAAAATAGACGTGTTATTAACCGCTATAAGAGAAGGAAAATCACCAAGAGTAAATCACGGTTAAACACAATTTTTACTAAATTGATAACTTTTATTTCAGTGAAACATACATCAACTGAAAGCTGAACTATAACCTGATCGAGTGATGTTAACATATAAATAGAAACTGGGGTAACTACGGAGAATTAAGCATTTATTCACGGGCATTCGTTCGCAAAACGGCGAAAAATACTCACAACCATTTCATACAGTATTGTAGTAGCTAGTGAAATCGCTGATTAAACAACATGAATGATAAACGTATAATTAGATTAGTAAAGTATAAAAATAAAAGAAAACAGCGTTATTAACTTTAGTAAAATAGAAAAATTAGATGTTGAATAACATAGAAATAAAACATGATGAACAACATATCATTTATGCCAATTACAAATTAGGCTTCAACTTTTATTAAAAATGTAAACTACACAAATCAAGTTATAATTGAAACAATGACCGATTGGTGGGCCGTGTTCAAAAGAAAATTTAATAATTTGTAAATGCGAATAAATTAAGAAAAATAAGCATTAATTTAAGGCAATATACGGTTGAATATCACTCGTCACGGAAACAAGAATTAGCCGTGGCGCTTATAATATCAATCACTACTTCTAAGTCAGTTAAATAATTTTATACTCGTTACAGCATACTGCTACATTTTTCATTCATTCACTCATTCACTCATTCACTCACTCACTCACTTATTTATCCTTGTCACTAATATTTTTATATTTATTAACAGTACATTACGCCCCATTGATGCAAAGAGGTACTAAGTGCCTTCTTATTTCATATACACTTGGTACCTTATTGCTCTAATGGGACGATAAATTGTATTTACCAGATAGTTTTATTCCTTTACTATGTGTATACTATAAAACTTCCTTTTATTTATTTATTCTGACATCAGGCTTAAACTTACAAACATTTGTTATCCAAATAAAGTTGCATATAATAATGTTGCTTGCAATTCATTATTTCCATTCCGTATACATGTGTAAATTATGGTCATAAAAATTGGGGATTGTGACTTTATGACCCCTTATCCCGGTTAAGTATTTTTGTTATGATAACAAGGGGTGCCATTTTCGCACCTTATTCGTGTCAGAGGACAGGTTATTGTGTGCGAGGTATAACATTCTTAATCTGAACTGGTAATATATCCATGATATAAGTTAACATTCTATTAAATGACATATATTACTATTAATGACGATTGTGCTGTCAGAATAAGAAAATTGAATTGATCAGAAGTGAAAATATAGTAGTCATATCCATGTACATATAATAATTGGGATTTTTTCTTTTATATGTTTATGAATTGTTCAATGTATTGATGCACCAAGTGGTTTTTGTCCACGTGTACATTTTTTGGAGTGTAGGGCAAAACACCTTCCGGACAAAACACCTCACCCTCATTTTTGTATAGGCGGACAAAACACCTCCCACGAATTTTACAAGGCGTACAAAACCTCTCACGCAGATTTTACAAGGCGGACAAAACACCTCCCACGAATTTTACAAGGCGTACAAAACCCCTCACGCAGATTTTACAAGGCGGACAAAACCCCTCACGCAGATTTTACAAGGAGGACAAAACACCTCCCACGAATTTTACAAGGCGTACAAAACCTCTCACGCAGATTTTACAATGCGGACAAAACCCCTCACGCAGATTTTACAAGGCGGACAAAACACCTCCCACGAAACACCTCCCACGAATTTTACAAGGCGGACAAAACCCCTCACACAGATTTTACAAGGCGGACAAAACACCTCCCACGAATTTTACAAGGAGGACAAAGCCCTTCATGCAGATTTTACAAGGCGGACAAAATACCTCCCTCGAATTTTACAAGGCGGACAAAACCCTCACGCAGATTTTACAAGGCGGACAAAACACCTCGCTCGAATTTTACAAGGCGAACAAAACCCCTCACGCAAATTTTACAAGGCGGACAAAACACCTCCCGTAAAATTTACAAGGTTGACATAATACCTGATATAATACAAAATAATAGTAAGACAAAGTAAAGTTGAAATATTTCATTAATGATCCGTATTTTTTATAATGCATGCCATCAATACATTTTGTAAACAATCAATATTTCTATTGTTTTTTACAATATTCACAACAGCACTGAAATAATTAATAATAGCAGATTGTTTTTAAATATACAGTTTTCACAAAAGCACCGAGAAATGTTTTTTGTTACACACATAGCATTTTATTTAACCATTTGCTCCATTAGCATGTTCTTGGATTTCAAATTGTAAGCACCGACAGAGTGGAAAACACTGTGTTTCTATGGAGTAAAGTGTTAATGCAGTCTTATGCATTGTCCCAAAGAGTAAAGGAACTGTACCAGAGTCTTATCCTCACTGATAAACTGCTGGCACAGAGCTTTCAAACGCTACTGGTAAATAACGGTCGCTCTCTTTGTCCTCTTTGGTGCCGACTGGCCCTGTTGATAACTGTACAGTTCGGTTTCCACCAGCGCTGCATCTGTCTTCAAGCAATCAATAACAGTCCACAGTGACGGGTTGTTGTGTCCAACCAGATGCTTATACCCGTTATTCCAAGACTCACATATGCTGTTAATACGGTGCTGATCCGCCGTGGTGGCATCATGGACGTTCCATGTTTGCGGCAAAAACATTGGAGCAATTCGGCGTACGGTACCACCATCACCAGCTACTTTTCTGTATTGTACGGAAACGTAGTTACTGTCAAATTATTCTGTCAAACCGCTGACTCAGAGGTTGTCTGGCATGACTTCCTTCAAAACTCGCATCCCGTCCTTGACTCTCTCAACTTGAAGAAATGCCAGGGCATCAGTCATTCCGCAGAAGTTCCTGATATTTTGTATTTATCTTTGCATGCATTGTCTTGACTTTATACATAATCATGTGTGAAAAATGACTATGTCTGATATTATAGAAAGGTTTATGTCCACTTTGTACGGGAGGTGTTTTGTCCTCCTTGTAAAATCTGCGTGAGGGGTTTTGTCCATTTTGTAAAATTCATAGGAGGTGTTTTGTCCGCCTATACAAAAATGAGGGTGAGGTGTTTTGTCAGGAAGATGTTTTGTCCGTCACCCCATTTTTTGACCAAGGGGCTTTTGTCCAAGGGACGTTTGTCCGGATACCTTCTCTACTATCTCTTTTTCGTTAATCCATTTTCTCATCTTTGTTTTCGTTTTTTTTTTCACAGTTCTGTTATTCTTTCTCTTTCTCCATTTCCAAATTTAGCTCTTTCTCCCTCTCTCTCTCTCTCTCTCTCTCTCTCTCTCTCTCTCTCTCAAACTTCTCTTTAATCTCAAACTCCTATCTCAAACTCCACTCTTATCTCAAACTCCTATCGCAAACTCCTCTCTTATCTCAAACCTCTCTCTCTCTCTCTCTCTCTCTCTCTCTTTCTCTCTCTTTCTCCTCTCTGTCGGTCTGTCTGTCTGTCCGTGCGTCCGTCCGTCCGTCCGTCCGGCTGGCTGGCTGGCTGGCTGGCTGGCTGGCTGGCTGTCTACTCTACTCCAATAATTAATTTATATCAAGTAGTAAAAGTAGTAATAGTAGTGGTGGTGGTATTGGTGGTAGCCGTAATAGAAGTAGTAGTAGTAGTAGTAGTAGTAGTAGTAGTAGTAGTAGTAGTAGTAGTAGTAGTAGTAGTAGTAGTAGTAGTAGTGGTAGTAGTAATATTATTATTAGTAGTAGAAGTGGTGATTGTGGTAGTAGTATCAATACTAGTAGTCGTAGTAGAGTAGTAGTAGTAGTATTAGTAGTAGTAGAAGGTGTGTTGGTGGTGGTAGTAGTAGTAGTAGGAGTAGTAGTAGTAGTAGTAGTAGAATAAATAGTAGTTATGGTTGTGGTAGTAGTAGAAGCAGCAGTAGTGGTGATGGTGGTAGAACCGCCTCTTGTAAATTGATAACGTGACAAATCAAACGGTTAAAATTCAAAAATAATAAATAAAAGCAACCCTAATACTCCTTTCAGTTAAATTGATGACAAGCAGTGTAGGACTCGGCCGCGTGCTTGAAAATATTATTTGGATTTAGAAGGTAGTAGTCACTCTATAGTTATTCATATGAAACGTGCAACATTCCTCACTTACACTAATACCGGCTTAAGCGACATCTATTCGCAAGCAACACTATATCAGTTTCATGATTCCAGGAAAGCAGAACTAATAATTACCATGGAGAGGCAAAATTCTAACTGTGTTAAATCTGACAACTGACAATCAAAACATATGTATCACTTGTTTTTAACGGAACGGTTTGTGTAACACTTGACGATTCTGTTATTCCCAGACTGGTTACATCCCATTGGATGACATGTAACGTTGAACCAACTAGACAAGATAACTTATTGCAAAGACAAAATGTACCTATGTACATCTATATGTATTGCTTCTCAATCACATGTGGTCGTTAACAGATCGCGACGAAACCTGTGAAGATGCCTTTGGCAATGGATTATCAATGCTATTAATAGCTATTTCAATAAACTATATATTATGTCCCTTTTTCCTTTAAAATAAATAAACAAATTGAGTTTTATAGTGAAACTAAAAATGTGAAAAATATAACAATAGATAAAATATTTATTCATTTATATAATGACGAAATAAATATATTTTTATCATTTAATAATAATCATGGTATGCAAATGTTTGTAACATGATAAAAGTTTAATCTTAGGTATATAAAAGCTCTTAATATATGTTTGTCGAACGTTACTGTATATCGCGGCAGTTTACCAGTTAGGTGAATAGCCCCTTGTTTATAAATCCCCATCCATGGGGTCAACCTAATTACGGTTGTATTCTTACAATTGCTTAATCACCGGTCGTGGAGGATTAAGCGCCTTTCCTATATTCTTACATATTTTCATATACTTCTGCACTTACTTTTATTTTCTTGAAATTTTTCATACTACATTCTTTTCGTACTTGCTTTTTTTTTAACTGTAACTTTTTGTATACTTAGTTCAAACTTTGTTCTTGTAAATTTTTCTCTCCACACTTACTTCATTCTTGTATTCTTCATTCTTTCAACCCTTACTTCATTCTTGTTTTCCTTTCCAACCTTACTTCATTTTTGTTTTCTTATCTTTTTTTTATTCATTCTTTCTTTTCATACTTCATTCTTCTTAACCTTTCCATCCTTACTTCATTCTTTTTTTTTCATTCATATTTCATTCTTGTTTTCATTTCCATCCTTACTTCATACTCGTTTTCCTTTTTATCTTACTTCATTATTGTTTCCTATCTTTTCTTATGCCTTATTCTTATTTTCCTTTCTTTTCATGCTTCATTCATCTTATCCTTTCCATCCTTATTTTATTCTTGTTTTCTTTTCCATCCTAATTTCATTCTTGTTTTGCGGACCTTTCCAACCTTATAATCTTGTAATTTCTTTTTCTTTTCAGTCTTGTTATCTTTGTGTATATCAATAAATAGTCCAATAAGGAACGTATTAGATTTAGTTAGGGAATGATGTGTTAAAAAACATAGAAAATTTACCAAAATCGGAGATGTTTACACAAGACAGGCAATAAAAGCATGAGAACTACACACTTAGTGCCTGAATTAAACAAGATCTGCATTATAAGCACGTGACACATAATTGGTATTTAAATTACAAAAGATAGGCACCAACTTTATGATATGCACTCGTTTTGTACCCAAATAAGACGATTAAAGCACCAACAGACAGCATGGGAACTTGCTTAAATTACATAAGAAAAACACCAACTGCATGCGAATCACACGTTTGCTACATAAAATACACAAGACAAGTACCAACGGCATGAGAATCACACGTCTGGTACCAAATTACACAATTTAAGCACTAACGACATGATAACCACACGTTTGATGCCTAAATTGCACACGAAAAGCCGTACCTGCATGATAAGCACGTGTATGGTACTTAAATTACACTAGACAGGCAACGACCGCATACGAAAACCACACGTTTGATACCTCAAATAACAAAGACAGTCACCAACGGCAACGATATACACGTTTGGTACCTATTTTACACAAGACAAGCACAAACAACATGAAAATCACATGTTAGGTACCTAAATTACAAAAGACAAGCGCTAATTGCATGATACGCACGTGTTTGGTACTTAAATTACACAAGACAAGCATCAATTGCAGGAGAACCACACGTTTGATGCCGAATATACGCAAGACAGGCACTAACGCCATGAGAAACACATGTTTGGTACCTAAATTACACAAGACAAGCACCAATAGTATAATAAGCACACGGTTGTACCTAAATTATACAGGACAAATTACCTGCATGATAAGAACATTACATTTTTTAGTACTTAAGTTACGCAGACAAGCACCAATTGCATGATAAGTACACGTTTCGAACCTTTTCTCACTTGATACACAACATACTAAATCGACTATAGATTTTTATATGTATACTTAACATGCTTAAACGACATTGATTTTCCTTATATGACATTGTTTTTATACGCGAGACTACTTTTTTTCACTCGAACACAACGTCCTTACTCGAATATAGAATTTTCTTACTGGGCACTATATTTTTTATTCTGTATATACTCAACATCCTTTAATGACATTCAATTTCCTTATTGGACACTATATTTTCATACGCGGCACTTTATTTTCTCACTTGATACACAACAACCTTACCCAACTGTAGATTTTTTTATTGGGCACTCGATTTTCTAATCTATTATTATCAACCTTGTTAAACAGCATTTAATTTCCTTATTTGACACTATATTTTCATACGCGACACTAGATTTTCTCATTCGATATACAACATCCTACTGGACTATAGATTTATCTTACTGGGCACTAGATTTTCTAATCTATATATATTCCACATCTTAACATGACATTCAATTTCATTATTTGACACTATAATATTTTCATATGCGACAGTCGATTATTTCACTCGATACACAACATCTTTACTCGACTATAGATTTTTTTTACTGGGCACTGCATTTTTTAATCTATATATACTCGACATCCTTACTTGACATACAATTTCTTTAGTTGACACTTTATTTTCATACGCGGCACTAAATTTTCTCACTCGCTACGTAACATACTTACTCAACATCCTAACACGACATTCAATTTCCTTGTTTAATACTATATTTTCATACGCGTCACTTGATTTTCTCATGTGTTATCAAATTAACGATAAGATTTTCGAAAGCGAGGCAAAATATTGTCAAACAATTGCCTGGATTTAATCTCTTATATTTCCCTCAAAACACAATGATATATATATATATCATCATGTTTACTGTCGAATGATATATCAAACTTGCAATTCTTAAAGGTCATCAAATAAAATAAAATAATTAACATTGTTTATTAGGGATCAGATCTTTCTGAACGGCGCACGCGTAGAAACAATGCTGGCGATATGTTGATTTTCGGAAATGGATCTATTTTGGAGGAACATTTATCAAACTAAGCTTATTAAGATAACTTTAAAAGTATCGCCGATTGAAAATATAGTATACCAAATGGTTATAGTGAGCAATTCATATTGTTTTTTTTTTACATCTTTCGTGAATTAAGGTTTTGAAATGAACTATTTGACGACGAAAAATATACATTGCTTGGAAATGAGTAAATTTTGGATGATTTCTTTTCTTATAAAACTTTGATAACTTTGACAATAAAATTGACCAATTGAAAATGTATTATATCAAATGAGTTCTGCCAGGTTTTTCTTGTTTCTTTCTTGAGTAACTTTCGAGAATTAAGGTTTCAAAAAAGAACATATTGACAATAAAACCGTTCATTTTGTAAATACTGATCGATTTTGAATGCGATTTTAAATATTTTATTGGACGAAATATTTCTTCTTACTTCTACCAATTTGAAGTATAGATATTATGAAAAAAATCTTTTAAATATTAATACATAAATTAAAGTAACACCAGATAAATAAACATTATTGTACACCCATAAAGCGTGGACTGTCCGTAGTGCGTGTGAATCTAACGCGACAACGGTAGTCAGTGAGAAAGGTTACCAGATATATATAATTAAACTGAGTAAGTTAAAAATAGTATACGTTTGTTGTTTTAACATTGTTTTGATAATTATAGATACAGTTTTACCGTTTGGGTACATTTTATATTGATAAATACGGTCGTTGCTTTAATATTCATATTTGACATTTAAAATATGGTTGTGGCTTTTATATTGTGTTTTGTGTGTGTTTCTAACGTTTCCGTTTACTATATAGGTGATATTTATGTTTTTATATATACATGATTTATAAATATTTAAAGTAAAGTTAGTGCCTTTATATCACTGTTTGGGTATTTGTAATACAGTGGTGAGTTTTATATTAACGATTGAGTATTTATTGTACAGTTTTTTTCTTTTATTATGACCGTTGGGGTATTTTATATTACCGTTTAGGTATTTATTATACAGTTGTTGTTTAAAAATATTATTAATAAAGTTGTTACTTTAACATGACCGTTTTTTGTTATTTTTTGGTATTTATTGCACAGTTGTTTTTAACTACTATTTGGGTAGGTTTTTATTTAATACAGTTGTTTCTTTTATATGACCGTTTGGGTATTTATAAGTACAGTTGTTTCTTTTATATAGCTGTTTAGGTATTTATTGTACAATCGCTGCTTTTGGATTACCATTTTTGGGTATTTATGAATGCAGGCGTTGCTTTTATACTGGCGTTCGGGATTAATATACCTGATTTGGGAATATCAGGTTCTGGGATTGACTATAACTCTCTGTATAACTCTCTCGATTTTGTTCCGTTAAATAGCTATGTTGGGAAAGCCCATTTGAGCACGTTGATTGCTTCAGGGAAAGTTTTAATGACGTCAGAGTTTAGCAAGAGCTTAATTGCTATTAATTGTGGAACAGGCATAGAATTCCCTACTTTTTTCATTGGGATTAACATACCTGATTCGGGAGAAATCAGGTTATGGGATAGACTACCATTTATTTCAGTATTTATTGTACAGTTATTGCTTTTGTGCTACCTTTTAAGTATTTATAAATACCGTTGTTGTTTTTATATGACCGTTTAGATGTGTTCACGTGTCTGCAAACAGTTAATTCAGGTCCAAAAGGCTCAGATTTTTATCTCCTGGTGTTCCCTAAGTGCGACTGCAGATATTATTTCCCTTAAAATCCCTTAGAACTGATTACATTTTCAATATGGAATGTCTACGATTTACAAATAAAACAGTTATCTGTTTATATGACAAAAGTCGAGATGAATGTGCATGATGATAATAATATTTTATTCCTCAATTACAGGATAAAACATCATATACAGTGAAAATAATTATGCACAGAAAAGAAATAAAACAAATAATATTAGAACAAACAAACACGCTCGCTCTCTCTCACACACACACACACACACACACACACACACACACACACACACACACATACAAAAAAGTATTTATTATTATTTTGCATACACAGCATACCTACAAATAAATGCTTGAGCTCATATATTCACATTCCTAATTAATGTTCAGTAATGTTCTGCAGAGTAAACATTAGGATATATACAATGTGCGAGTTTCTATTTAACATTTAATGATGACAGTAGGCAACTGTTTATTTGCGTTATAGCAGCTTACGCCAGACAATAGCGAAATAATTTTATCAGTTGGAATGCTAAAACATCAAAGGTAACATAATTCTTACCTATATTTCGCGTAGAATATATTACGTACTGTACTGTAACATCGCGCTGAATAATGTTCAATTTTTGTTAAATAGTGGCTACATGTACAGTCGGCTCGAAGTTATTTGATAACTGGGCGAGCTCTTCGTAGCACAGTTTAAGAAAAGCGGGTAGTTACCGTTCAGGTGGCAAACAATTCATAACTGAGAACCTATACCAATCTCACCTGTATCGGTGATACAAAATCGATAATATGTTTATAACAGTTCTCATATAAACACACACTGTTGGTTAAATATTTGTTGCTAATAATTATTCATAAAGTGTATTCCAAAACCAAAATAATATGACAACGTGTCAAAAATGGCAATATACTTAATTTGCGGAATGGTTAATACATTTTGACCTGCATATTTTACTTTTGAATAAATGAGTAGTTATAAAACAAGTTTTATCTAAAGTACACAATTATTTTATTCGATATTAGTCCGATACAACTTTTGGTGCATATAGTTCAAATATAGTATCCTTTATTTATTTCTTTGTAGAAGTCATTATTTTGATCGCTGTTTGTACTGCTACATTTTCCTGTTGCTCAGTCGGTTTCAGGTCTTCATCAAGAGGTAGCTTCGTTTTTCCGTTGTTGTACATAATCTTTCGGATGAGTTTTTGAATCCTCCCTATATCCGTTTCTTCGACAGGTGTGTTTGCCTTAACATGTTTTCGAAGAACGGCTTTATACATCAGGTTTGCTTGCACAAGTTCACTGGAAATCATTAAATTATAAAAATACAAGATAAAGTCTATTATGCCACTGAGAGAAATGAAAATGCGATTCAACAAATCGTTAACCAGAACTATCTAGCAGACAAAACGGAATAAATTGTATTTATATATGTATATAATGATATTTATGATAAATTAAATTAATTAATAATTTTATCTCAGCGTTTAAACTCTTGACGTTCATGTGCAATTAATAAACCTTATTCACGATTCAATGATATAGAACAATAAAGTGTCCCTTGTTAGTAGAGAACGCTGCTGTTTCATTTCTCTTGTCATTGTTAAAACCAGACGACCATCACAATATTGAATTCACATACATATTGTTAGTTAAAAAACATATGATAGCATTGATATGTTAATTGTATATATGTTCTATATATAGAACATAACACATATAAAATTAGCAAATACATATGAAATTAACAACAATAACATAAATTCAACAGTACTAATATAAAATAGTTGTGTACGTTTGGGCTGCTAAGAATAAGTTTAACTGTTTGTTAGTTATAATTCGTAATTTCTTTAATACACTCCTTGCGTTTGTAACTTGAAATGCTCCAACTGTTCTTTGTACATGTTACACATTACTTTAAATAATATCTGCCTTTCTTATTTAATGTGCTTTTATTACTTACCTATATTCTATTTCACCATTTTTATCAGTATCACACTTCGAGACGAACTTTTCAAGAGATTTCCTTTTAAGTGGTATATCAACAGCCTAGATAGAAGCATGAAGCATACAACCAATCACATACAATGTATACCAGTTTATTTATGTGATTAATATATATTTACAGTGTTTAATTTTTGAAACAAATTAGAGGATTCTCAATGAAACATTTTGATAGTCTGGCAATAAAATGTAATGAAAATATCGAATATGATTTTATTTTCTAATAAAAGCAAAAATTGTAACGTTCAATGAAATATCAAATCGCCCCATTAGTGCAAACAGGTCCATAGTGAATTCATATTTCATATACACTTGCTACCTTAATGCTCTTATGCGACGCAATTAATGTTATTTATGAACACTGAAACTGGCATGGTCACTCTCTTTTGAACATACCAAATTTATGCTCTCTCTTTAAACTATAAAGAATGGCCGTATCTAATGTGAAGAGAACTTGTGGCCAGACTCTTTTATCTAAAATTTTATTTTATTTATATGCATAATATATATTGTAAAATGTTTTAATTATGAACTATAAACAATAAGACGACAGTAATCAAACTGTAATAAAATAAGTTTGTTTACGTGGCCTGAATATCAGTGTCGGCTAATAACAACGTAACTATGTGCATTGTATAGGCGTATATCAGTCAAGTAGAGTATGTTATCGCCAGATAGAGAGGAAAAACATAGTTTAAAGATAGTTTTACATATTCATGTTTGTATTAAAGAATAAGTCATTGTGACGTTTATTTCATAAGAATCCGTTGAGTAATGAGTATTTTAGGAAATAGTAAGGTTAACAATATCATATTTTACCATTATCTTGTTTTAGTATATTTAAAGTGGTATGTGGATTTCTTGTATTAATAAACGAGTAGAAGCTTAAATTATTGTCAGTGGCAAATACCAGCATTGCAGGGTCGTTGTGGCACAGATTTCCACATAAACTGACCATTACATACGGCATTTCTGGATAAGCAGATTTAATATTATCGTTTCTAGAAGTTTAGTAAGTTATATGTCCGATAGCTATATTTCGACAGAAGCAGATCTAAGTACGTTTTTGTATAAACTGTTGATATATTCAGACGAGAATGTGACGACTTTAATTTCATATTCGCAGTATCGAGAGTTGTTTATTAGAATATAGGCTTAAGAATCGGAGAAAGTATGTTGAAATGTTTATATTATGTTTTTAATGAAGTATTGGAAATCGGCAATTTGAAGTGTAACATATGTAATTAACTTGTGTTAAGTTTATTATGTATTTTTGCAAAGATATGTCTGTCGATATTTATATTGTATAACCTGGAAATGTGTAGGGATGTACGTGCTACCATGAGATTTAATATACGATGCTAAGAAATGAATACACTGTTATTATATACTAATCAAACTACATGTACCATGAAATGTGATAGATGGTAAGAAATGAATGAATGTACTGTTGTGATATATAATGAAACTACCGTGAAATAGTTAGATGGTAAGTGATATACGTAATACTACTGCATATTGAGTAAACAGTAAATTTATCTGAGGTTATACATATATATATATATAGTATAGTATAGTATATATATTTGTAGCCGTTTTTATTGACGTATGTGCGATGTGAGTCACACGTAAGCCGTTATTAACGTGACAGGAGTCAGTCGATGGTATTAACGTCATAGGACGTGCATTCCACATATTCGTCATATGGGCGACATTAATGACGTCAGATTGGAGTCGGTATTCGTAGCTCAGTTCTACACGGTACACGGGAAGTAAACACTGTGAACACATCCATCGTCGGAAGGAACGATTGAAGGTATACCTACACATCCGGACGCAGTCGTAGTATTTTAATAACACTTTATTAAAATCATTCATTAACGTGGCAGAGACAGTTCAATCGCGACACCAGTGATATAATAGTAAATAGCAGTTTGTATCGCGACACCAGTGATATATTAGTAAAGAGCAGCTTGTATCGCGACATTAGTGTTATATTAGTAAAGAGCAGTTTGTATCGCAACATCAGTGTTATATAGTAAATAGCAGTTTGTATCGCGACATAAGTGTTATATAAGTAAATAGCAGTTTGTATCGCGATATCAGTAATATATTAGTAAATTGCATTTTGTATCGCGACAAATATAAGATAAAAGTTGATTAAAGCGAACGGTGATAACACGATTACATCTTAGAACATTATTAGACCGATATTTGTTTTCATCACGGTTGAGTAAATCTTGTTGATTTGTATATATTGTATAATTGTAAATTGAATTATTTTATAATTTTATTTTGTAAATTTGATTTTGCGTAGTAGTTATATTCTACCTTAGTGAGTTGTCGGCCCTCGGTCATTTTGCTACACACACGTCTCGTCATACAGGTAATGAGACGACAGTAATCAAGATACAGACACGTCTCGTTATAAAGGTAATAAGACGAGTTAATGGTCATTTTTCACAATGCACAAATTGAGTAAATGATAGTTAGGAGTGCCTGGAATAATTCTCTCCTCAATATCAGTCTGAAGTAATCATATAATAGCTGTACAAAACACACTATAGACAAATGTACATATAGTTAGGCGATTTAACAAGGATATAGCCAGGTTCTGTTAGATTAGTCGGCAGTGCGTCTGACTATTAATCAACGATTTCCGTCCGACCAAAGTATCCATACCCACGACATTGTGTCTCATCGTTATTCGTCTCTCACCACTGATTCAAGTGGGAAAGTAAACAGTTACTTGCGGAGATGATTATGATCAAGTACTGGCTAACCTCCCAGGATCTCAGAAAAAAGTGGATATGTTCACTATTCGTCTGTTAGCCATCGATGGCATAAAATGGCGATAACTATTCAAACAATACAACAAATTAACATGGGTGATATTAAAATTGTAATATACTTTGAATGGGCGATTTCACTTAAAGTAAGCGAGAAAATCGGCTGCAGAGAAGGGAATTTATATCTTAAGTATGCTGTCAACAAAGCGAGTATCAAAAGAAGAAATCGAATTACGAATATTACATCCATAAGCATTTTCTAGGGCTCTTCCGAATTGAAAGCATTAATTCACCACGTATCAGCAATGGGTCAATTATGTTTATATTAACTGACAGAGAGGAAAACAGTGCAGGAACTCTTCCTGCACTGTTTAAAGGCGTTCTGTGATTTGAGCGGGAAAATGCGTATCTATGAAGTAAAGGGTTATGTTATACTTTTTACCTGCAGCCCAGCGAAAAATTCATCTACACTGATACCCTTGCTATTGTCTTTGTCCATCTGGTGAAACAAGTCAATTAATCTCAGTTTTTGCAACCGCATGAACTCCATCAATACGAAGTGGGGATTTTCGTTCAGTAAAGCAACCTCATCCTCAGACTGATCCTGTCATATATGTAAACAAACTATGTTGTTAATATTTTAAAACAGTTCTCTGAATTAACAAAAGATATGCCATTACCGCTATGGGTAATGAGTTATTATATGCCGTTAGCATAAGATCCGGCTTATTATAAGCATATTTAAATGTGACACTATTATACATCCATAATACCGAATGTGCTATGCTCTTCGGCCTTACGAGTATTGACAATAAAACATATAAATAAGCCATTTATATAACTGACCATGCTTCGCTCTCAAATGTGGATACTCGATCGCGTGTCCTTTACGTCTCATTACATAGTTACGCCCCTTTTCCCGCGGTAGCAAGATTCTTACGCTTACAAAATACTAAGTAAATCGGTTTTGAAATATTTTCAAAATGGTTCTTAGTGGTTGTGATTTCTTGCTGCAGATGAGTAGTGTAAAAGCTGGCATAGCATATACTGCAATAAGATATACCTGGTGTTGAAAAAGTGACTTTATAGGATTTCAACATATGCATGTATTTATGAACATTTGAGGACGTTTTGTTTTTTTTAAAAATTCTCAAATTGTCACTGCATCGTCTTTAAAGTAACCAAGCTGGTCAACCTACTAGTAACTGTGCATTTTATATGGGTGAACATTCCTGTTATGAAAATGAAATGCATTAAAAAAATCTATATGGAACTTATTTTTACCGTTGAAAACACAAACTTTATTTTATATAGAACAAAGAACAAAGTTAAGCTGTGTGGTGAGACCTTAAGTTGAACTAATATCTTCCACTTATCAATGAGAATGACCAAAGAAGGTATTACAACCTGATTAAAAAATCTCGTGTAAGTACAGAACGCATCCAAAAAAAAAGAAGATTCTGTTTTATTGAATCTGTTTATGAGATGTAATGCAACATGCAACATCCCATATGCCATTTAGCATCGGCTTCAACTGTAGAATTGTACAACTGTACAAATTGTATAAACTTCTTAAATTGTGTTTTAGAAGTGGAGAAATTATTTGTATTCAGCAAGGTCAACCATGTCACTACATAATAAGTATACATATGACAGGCTAATTGACTATTTAATAATTGACTATTTACTTACAAATGAGAGTAATTTTTCACATATCAGTACTTTTACAATTGACCCTATTAATGAATGGAGTGACCATTCACCCATTAAATTTCCTTTGTGTTGTAATAGACTTTCAGCTATACCTGTAGATGTGCGCGACGTAAAGTATAAATGGGATAATTTGCTTCGTGAGCGTTTTCGCTCAGGTTTAATAAATAAATTGTCTGATTTTAATAAATTGACAAAGAATATTGATTATTCAAATAGAGATTCTGTCAACGATGTTATGAATGATTTTACCAATATAGTTCGTGCTGTGTCGGATCCTTTATTTTCAAAAAGTTATATACATAAAAGTTATGTCACATTTTCTGACCAGTCATTTGTAAAACATGCGGAATGGTTTGATAAGGATTGTGTTATTGCCAAGAACAAATATTTAGAAGCATTACGTATATACACCTGTTGTAAATCAGATTTAAATAGGGAGCATTTCTGCAAATGTAAAAAAGAATATAAAGATACCGTTAAGAAAAAGAAGCGATGTTTTGAATTAAAAAAATTATCAGATATAGAGAATTTAAAATATTGTAAACCTAAAGAATTTTGGAAATATTTTAAGAAAAAGAATAATCATGCCGGAAGTAATGACATATCATTGGAGGAATTCCGAAATTATTTTGCTAGTTTAAGTAATGATATATTTCAGACAGCAAATGAAGATGCCGAATCTTTTTGTACTGATAATGATTTTGATAACAATTGTTGTTCATTCGAGGAATTAGACCAGCCAATTACTGTTTCTGAAATACAGAGCGCTAGTAAATGTTTGAAAGCTGGAAAATCGATTGGGAGCGATTTCTTATTAAATGAGTATTTTATTGAAAGTATTGATATTTTAGGCTCCCATTTATGTGATATTTTTAATGCTATTTTGACCTCAGGCTTTTTTCCCGATAAGTGGACAGAGGGAGTGATTATCCCTATTCACAAAAAAGGTAGTGTGAGCGATGTTAATAATTACCGAGGCATAACCTTGGTAAGTTGTTTATCTAAACTGTTTACCACTATACTCAATAAAAGGATTGAAACATTTTGTAATAATAATGATATCATTTCAGATGCGCAATTTGGATTTCGAAAGGGACGGTCAACAGTTGATGCTATATTTGTGTTAATGTCAATTATCCAGAATTATTTATTTGATAATAAACGTTTATATGTTGTTTTCGTTGACATGATGAAGTGTTTCGATAGTATATATAGAAATGCACTTTGGCTAAAATTGTATAAGCTTGGTATTAAGGGTAAACTTCTACGTATTATTAAGGACATGTATCAGAAGGTTAAATCATGTGTAAAGAGTTGTAATAATTATTCTGACTATTTTGAATATGCTGTGGGATTGAGACAAGGGGAGGTAATCTCGCCTATACTTTTCTCTATGTTTGTGGAAGACTTGGAGCTGTATTTACAAAACAGCGTTGATTCAGGATTGAATATTGATGATATTGTTTTGATTATGTTACTTTTTGCGGACGACATGGCTATTTTAGGAAAATCTCCTTCTGAATTACAGGATAATCTAAACCGTTTGCATACTTATTGTAATAATTGGGGCTTAAAAGTAAATACATTGAAAACAAAAATAATGGTATTTAGAAAACGTGGTGGGTTGTTACCCAATGAATCTTGGACTTATAACGGAGAAATTATTGAAGTTGTTGATGATTTTAATTATCTTGGAACAATTTTTAATTATACTGGTAATTTTAATTTAAATCAGGAACATTTGGTTGGCAAATCTTTGAAAGCTTTTAATACCCTCTTATTTAATTGTAAAAAATTCCATTTAAAGCCAAAACTACTATGCCAGTTGTTTGATGCATTTGTTGGTTCTATCTTAAGTTATGCGAGTGAAATTTGGGGATATACCAAGTCGAAAGTAATCGAAAGAATACACTTAAAGTTCTGTAAACGTTTATTGAATGTTAGATTAAATACTTGTACAGTGGGTGTGTATGGAGAGCTTGGGAGATATCCATTATATATATCACGATATGTAAGAATCATAAGCTATTGGTGTAAAGTTATTTATACGGAAAATATATTGATAAAAAAACTATATGAACAGGGGCTATATGACTGTAATAGAGGTTGTAAGAACTGGGTATCAAATATTAAAACCATGTTAAATGATTATGGATTCACCTATATGTTTGAGAATAATCGTTTTGTTAATCCCAAAGTATTTCCAAATATTTTTAAACAAAAGGTTATCGACAATTTCATTCAACAATGGTTTGGATCAGTATAAAAAGTCCAGTGCTCGAATTTTATAAACTTGTCAAACATCAATTTAAGTACGAGAATTATCTCGATATATTGCCCTGTAATCTTAGATTATTTTACACTAGATTAAGACTATCTATTAATCCTCTTAGAATACAAACTGGACGATATGACAGAAATAGAATTCCAAAAAATGAAAGATATTGTTTATGTTGCAATTCAAGGGATATAGAAGATGAGTTTCATTTCTTATGTATATGTCCCTGTTTTAATAATTTACGAAAACAGTATTTGAAAAAGTATTACTATCAAAGACCTTCGGTGTTCAAATTTTTAGAGTTACTTAATTCACATAATAAAACCATATTATATAATATTTCAAGATATGTAAAAGAGGCATTAGAAATTAGAAAAACAGTGCTAACTGTTTAAGCATAGTGTTCATCCTCATTTCATTTATTAACATTTATTAAATATTTTGTTATATACTCTAATGAATTTAATCATTGCTGTTAAGTGACTATATGTTTATATTGATTGTATATTGTATATAGAATGATGATGTACTTTGTACAAATCCTAATAAAACATATGTTCTGTTCTGTTCTGTTCTGCTAATAAGATAGGATGACAGGTTACTGGAGATTGCCTTAGGGTAATCATGATGTGTAGTTGACAGTAGGTTTTGTCATATGATATGGGTTGGGTTTTAGGGTCCGTAATTAAGAAACTGACCAATTGAAAGGTAGCAATGAGTTGACCAATCATAGTACAGTTGGTTATTCTGTCAGAGCCAGACTTTTAGAGAGGAAGGGCAGTCAGTTAGAAAGTAGATGCGAATCTGGTTACGTGTCAGTTTAGACTAGGTTAAGTTTAGACTAGAGTAAGCGAGTTTAAAATGTTAGCTTTGTGACTTTAAACTTATATGCGAACTATATAAATATGTGAATAAAATTACTTATACAAAACAACCATGTTGGAGTCGGTTCTGCCACAACGGCACTAACACAGGACGTAAAATGAACATCAGTATTGTACAAAAGTGAGGTAGTATTTTTGTTAGTTGTATTGATGTCATAGAATTTACGAAGTTCCCAATTGTTTCCTGTACCTGTTTTCCAATAGGATCTCTGTCCCTGGACCACACCGTACCATATAAAACTGTTAGGTCTCTTGATTCTTTAAGTTCCTCGTGTATTTCAATAAAGTCTTCATGGACGTGCTGATCCTAGAATAGGTATAGAAGATTTATTATCTAATAGAATATATCATTAGTATTGAAGCACTCAATGCAAAACACAACAGATATTAGCAAACTCGGACTCACATACATAATAACTACATTGAATCAAAAACAAACAGGATTTTTCAGTCGCCAATCGAAAAATTATTATGTTTACTTACAGATTGAAAAACACTGTTTTTTTCTAAAGTAAATGGTTCTTTTTTTTCTTCAATTTATTTTTTTTAAACAGTAAGAAAATTTATGAATTTAAGTATTTCTTATGATAAAATTATTTAAAACGATATCTTAGTAACATACTAATAACATACCAGATGCTGTGTAACTTTGTTGAATTTATTACAAATGTCAGCAATGTCATAGTAAGTATTTAAAACTAATGTTGACAGAAATCATTAAGTGAAACAATCGCTAATTACCGAACAACCATTAATTACCGAACAACCGCTAGTTACCGAAACAATTAGTTGGTTTCAACACCGTTTATTGTTGTACACGCTAGTAATCAACACACACATCGATTACCAAATATTACGAAGCAAGTTAAAATTAAGCGTTCAAGTTAAATGAATATTACATTATTATAATTGTTCTACTTACACCAAGATCTATATAGTCCAGGACTACACTGGGGTTAGCTTTTAAGAACTGTAGTATAGAGACTGCGCCAACATGAGATATATGGTTCAAAGCCATCTGAAAATATACCAACACTAAAGCATTTAAAATTGACATACTATGACGATATGACGTTAACACACTAGTACAAACATGAGAATAACACACAAAAGTGGGTATTTATTGGTCAATCCAAACTTGCTGTTAACATTATTGATATCATTCATAGAGCATCTAGAATGTTCAATCTATAAATGATAACATATGATAAAATGATCATATGTTCCCGTGCAAATAGTCCATTCTTGACTCATTAAGCACGCAAAGATATACGTATATTGAATATATGCAAGCGGGTGGGGATAAAGATCACCGTTAACAAATATCAGTGAACGCTGACCGTCTACATATTTCAGCAAATGAATTATTGGAATTATTAGCAGAGAAAAATCTGCCAAAAATGTCATTTGATATATTTTTCATATTGTAACATAAATACGAACTAATATGTTTATGTAACCTATATTTCTGATAAAAAGCAGTGAAATCATTGTATTATTGAGGAATGGAGACTTTCAACAAATATGTTAACTTACATGTTGATATATTATTTTCACTATTATTCAAATTGATAAAACAACTATCTCCTTTTTAGTGGTCAATATATTAAATATATCAATCAAGGAGAATGTCTATTGACAAATAGCAGGCAGTTAAGTAGCTGTTACACGTTTCACAAAGTGTTATATTTAGCTATTTTACACTATCCACTTAATGTCATTGTTCTATATAAACAAACGTGCATTGGTATTATTTACACTATATACCTAGCGTGATTTTATTTTCTTCATAAACAAACATGCATTGGTGCTATTGCACTATATAGCTAGTACGATGATATCTGCTATATAAACAAACATGCGTTGGTATTATTTGCACTATATACAGTTTTACTTAGTATGTTGCTATATAAACAAATATAACATATTTTGCATTGTTTACCTAGTTGACATTCACACAAGAAACGAAGTTCAACATGAACATTTTTTTTATATGTACCATATACACGAACATGAACTACGTGTATTTTATATATATATCTACTATATAACATGAAAGGTTTACACTTTCACATGGTACGACGGTATTTGATATACAAACGACCATGGTATAGTTTAAATTATACACATAGAACGACGGTATTTGTTATACAAACGACCATGATATAGTTTAAATTATTTACATAGAACAACGGTATTTGATATACAAACGACCATGGTGTAGTTTACACTATTCACATAGTACGACGATATTTGCTATACAAACGTCTATGGTATAGTTTACATTATCACATTCACATAGTAAGACGGTATTTGCTCTACAAAGGACCATGGTATAGTCTACACTATTCACATAGTACGACGGTATTTGCTATACCAACGACAATGGTATAGTCTACACTATTCACATAGTACGACGGTATTTGCTATACCAACGACAATGGTATAGTTTACACTATTCACATGGTACGGGCGGTATTTGCTATACGAACGACCATGGTATAGTTTACACTATTCACATAGTAGGACGGTATTTGCTATGCAAATGACCATGATATAGTTTACACTATTAACATAGTACGACGGTATTTGCTATACAAACGACCACGGTATAGTTTACACTATTCACATAGTAGGACGGTATTTGCTATATAAACGACCACGGTATAGTTTACACTATTCACATAGTATGACGGTATTTTCTATGCAAATGACCATGATATAGTTTACACTATTAACATAGAACGACGGTATTTGCACTGCAAACGACCAGAATATAGTTTACACTATTCACATAGTACGACGCTATTTGCTATGTAAACGAACATGGTATATTTTACACTTTTTACATAGAACGACGGTATTTGTTATATAAACGACCATGGTATAGTTTACACTATTCACATATCACGACGGTATTTGCTCTATAAACGACCATTATATAGTTTACACTTTTCAGATAGTACGACGTTATTTGCTAAACAAACACCCATGATATTGTTTACACTATCCATATAGTATGACCGTTTTTTGTTATATAAACGACCATGGTAAAATTTATACTATTCAAGTAGTACGACGATATTTGCTATACAAACGACTATGGTATAGTTTACATTATCACATTCACATAGTAAGACGGTATTTGCTCTACAAACGACCATCGTATAGTCTACACTATTCACATAGTAGGACGGTATTTGCTATACAAACGCCAATGTTAAAGTTAACACTATTCACATAGTACGACGGAATTTGCTAAATAAACGACCATGGTATAGTTTACACTATTCACATAGTACGACGGAGTTTGCTAAATAAACGACCATGGTATGGTTTACACTTTTCACATAGTACGACGGTATTTGCTATACAAACGATCAAGGTATAGTTTACACTTTCACATAGTACGACGGTATTTGCTAGATAAACGACCACGGTATAGTTTACACTATTCACATAGTACGACGGCATTTGCTAAATAAACGACCATGGTATAGTTTACACTATTCACATAGTACGACGGTATTTTTTTTGAACGACCATTATATAGTTTACACTATTTCGTCAGTATTGAGATGCGCCACCTACATGAAGCCTCTTCAGCGTATTGTTATTCTTCATACCATCCAGGAACTGTCTGATGCAGAATTCGGACAGCCGATTGCACGAGATGTCAATGTCCAGTAACGTTTGGTTATGTGATAGTGCCTGTGCAAGGTGGACTATTCCGTGAAGATAGAACCCATTCCATGCCACATTCAGCACTTCTAACTGGGTGTTTGTCTAAAATATAAGAACAGTATATATTACCTCAAGTTGGTTTTTTAAATATATAATTATAAATATTGTACAAAACGATGTTTTATTGGGTTAACTATGTGTATAAAAGGATATAATAATCTTGCATGGGTTTGAAGTTCGAAAAGAAAATTCCGTCCCGAGGACTAACTGTTTTTGGAGAGTTAGAATATTTTTCTTGCATACAAAATACATTGAATACAATTTTTTAGCCGTTAATCTTTTTGAATACCTAAAATGGTATATGCGCTTATTTCTAACACAAAATGATGGTAAGCGTTTAACATGCACTTATTATCGCATATAAGTTGACGGTAAGACCGTATGCGATTAATTTTAGTATACGCTTGTATTCAAGTATGCGCTTATATACCAGATTCTACAGTATTTATGTTATATAAATTGTTATTGAATTTTACCACGATGGCTTTTAAGACGTCAAATTAAATATAATACGTCATATGTTTAATAGGTCACGTCATAAATTGTTCCAACGTCACAGCAGGGTAGGATGAGCGCGTGGTGGGGGAAATTATGAAAAGTCCGTACCCGGTAAAAATACGTGGAAATTCTTGTCCGGCATGAAAGAATGGACTGAAGGCTGACTCGGCTTTATTTAGGTAATACATGAGGAGTGTGGTAGATGCAACAGCCTTCACACACACAACAACCGACATCTGAATAAAGTGTTTGATCCCCAATTATCAGAATTAAACTCTCTATCACTAGACTACCACATAAAACTATCTGCATATTTAGATAAAAAAGAAAAATATCAATTGACGAAGCACTTGCATATAATTTTTATACGTTTTAAATTGAAGTAATAATCTTGAAAACACATTTTATATCAGTAGAAAACTACCGTTCTGTACTGTATTTATATTCATTTAAATTCATATATAAATACTATAACCATTCCAAGAAAGTGTAAATGATAACGTGTTTTAAAGTTAGTTCAGGAATCTGTTTGAAAAAAACATCAAAGGAACACGCGGTAATTTTGATACATTTTCAAAACTTTATTTACGAACATTTCGTATCAACAGGATTCAAATATGTCCGGTATGTGTGCAGACCCTTCAATCTATTTTTTTTTGGAAAAGGGCAAATTTCTTGTTGATGGATGAACGTCATCATATATTGTTTATTTGCGGACATATATGTAAAATATGGTATGTTCTTATGGTTTTATCTGCATGATCGAAACGAAAGAAAAAAATCATAGAAATATCTGTTTCTATTTTGTTTTTGTTTTTGAAGAATTTCTATTTATTTCATTCTAGCGTATCTTAATTAGTTTAAACACGTGAATATTTGAATGTGGAGTTTCAGAAATGAATAACAGGAGATGGTTATATTCATATCATTATAATACAGTATAACATCGTTGGCCCGAACACGGATGGCTGAACACCACATATAATTCGAACCACTTATTAGAGCCAGGCCGTTTCCTGTTTTGATGTATATACATGTATGGTATGACGTTGAAACATACTTGGCTTGAACAATCTTTCACTCGAAGTGTTTTGTCAAGTCAAAACCATCGAAGCTCTGCAGTATGTACACGGAGGCAAACATTGATTCGATTTGTGAATATGAAGAAATCAAGTAACTGCATAGCTGCCATATCAAATAGATATTTATATTAAGTTTGTTATAAACCTGTCAACCATAATCTCTTGCAATTAATTTATCTCTGATCTAAGTTAAGATAAACATATCTTACTCCGGTAAAATGGCAGATATTTCATCAACAACGTGATGTTTATAATCTAACGTTTTTTTGTACAGTGTAACTTGCACTCTTAATATGATATATAAAAACGTGTTAAAATTGTTCATAATCACATAATATGTGTATTCATTTATTTCCAGTAAACACTCAATAAGTGTGTATATATAAGCTACCATCACATATGAAACCCTTGACCTTTGACTTACCTTTAGCGCTTTACCGATCGCCATTGCTCCTTTTAATCGCAAATGATTCCAACTTAAGTCTAGAACTTTGATGAAGTAATTTTGAGCTGAAAGCATTTAAAGAACATATTTATTTAGACAATTTATGTTCAAAATGTTCATACTCGCTTAAGCGGACATTTTCTTCGCTCGCTTCCTTTACATGAAATATGACAGTAACTTGAGATTTACCTGAATGAGAACACAGACAATATAATGCAAGGTAAAATTAATGGACTTTCAAGTGTCAATATTCAACACGCAGTCAAAATCTGATAATTCAAAATAAAGTGGTCATTTTGCAATTGTTATGGATATAGTAATTTTGCAATTAAGACATAACGGAAACTGTCATGCGAGTAATTTTCGTAAAACGTATAACTACATGTTTTCATACCAAACTGATAACTTCAATACAGGTGCAAGCCCACCATTGATTTTTGTTCTTTATTCTGTAGTCAATATAAAAATGTTTGCAGGCTTGTCACTCATTGCAGTGTCCAAAGGAAAGAAGTGAAACTTACATTTTAGTGTTTGTCAACCTCCGAATTACCAAGGTATGATGAGAAAAGTAGGGGCAATATGGAATATACACGAGTTTGTTCTGTTCAGTGTGTACACTGTCGAAAGTAAACATCAGAAATCTTGTATTCATACCAGATTTATTTCTCTAAATTCACAATTGTAACATGATAATGCTTTCAACATGTTCATTATACATCAATTGCATATTTAGCGTCATGTTTATGCCATCGAGGGCTAACAGACGATCATTTAACCTAACCACTGTTTCCAGGGCTTAACCAGTACTAGAGCACACCCCATCTCTGCAAGTAACTGATAACTTTCCCATTTGAATCAGTGGTGAGAGATGAATGATAATGAGACATCAATAATACCATTCAAATAAAAAAATAAGTATTAAAATAAGGAAAATGCATATTTAAATAAGAAGAAGCAAAGATTATTTATAACCGCCATTATGCGACAACCCCACGAAAGCATTGTTATCAATAATTCCTCAAAGAAACATCCATTAAGTTTTGCTCTTTACCTAGACCTTCAGCAATTTGTTCTCCGCCAGCTTCTCTGAAATAGTTGTGCCCGAGAAACAACTCGTGTATACCGCTATTCTCCTGTAATAAATAGATAGACATAATGACGAGAGCTTTAAACAATTTCTTTCATACAAGTAGAGCTATATTTATATATAAAAACAAGTATAGTTACATTTACATGTACAAACTATCCTTTCAAGTTCTTGTATGTAGATTCACTTTTACATGTATATGTAAATAATAGCCTGTCGATTTCATGTAAGGATATCCACAATTACACATAGTTTCGAGTTAATGAGAGTAGATTGACATTTACATGTATATGTAAATAATAGCCTGTCGATTTCATGTAAGGATATCCACATTTACACATAGTTTCGAGTTAATGGAAGTAGATTCACATTTAAATGTATATTATATTTATATTTCATTTTGGAGTTCGTTTATTTTGAAATAATTATTTTTTAGACCATCTGCAGCAATCAATTTAGATGTTAATGAAAGAAGTTAGCTGAACAAATACATATTGTTTTTATAAAAAGAATAAGTTAAAATACAACCGGTTAACTATCTCTGCTCAGCAACTCTTGAGTATTGTGAAAAGTGTGTTTGTACAACTTTAATGCTTGTTTTTAGCCTTTTCCTTACTGACCAACCCCAGACGATGGTCCGTGTTGTTGCTTCTTTTGCAAATATGTTACGTATTTATTTTTATCATTCTATATATTGATTATATATATATTACACTATACTGTTGTAATGGAGGTAGCGTTTGATACATGGATTTTATTTTGCGTTAAAGCTTGTCATTTAAAACACAATGGGTTAGTGTTTAATTGAGGTTTCAGTTAATTATCGTAAATGTTTCGTTCACACCTTTCAAAATATAGTACTATAAACCGTAGTTGTAACACATCAAAGTTTATACAAGAACAAATTTTAATCAGCATTAAGCAAATTCAATATGCGTTTAGCCTACCTATTACATTCAATTCAATGCAACACTTTTACAATAGAATTATAATTAAGAAAAAACTTAAATTATCAAAAGATAACTATTAGATAGTTATAAAAGACATAATAGTTATAAGATACATGATAGTTGTAAAAGACATGCTAGTTAATAGATGCTTTCGTCTACTGCTGGGAATTATAATGTTGTTCAAATTCATTTTTTGTTTATTTGCAAATGTACAAGTATTGAAGTTTGGTAATCTGCAATAATGCGGTTTCATGAACTGATTTTGTAAGTTTCTGTATGAAGGACAAACAAGTAAAAAAGGATATTCATATGCAAGAAAATCGCCATTACATATTGTACAAACTCTATCGACTCTAGCCATATTTGTATATCGGCCTCGTTCTACTTCTAGATTATGTGACGATAGTCTAAATCTACTTAGTGTAATTTTAAATTTATTTTGTTGTACGATATCAACATATAGTTCTAAGATAAAATTGTACAATGTATGCCCGAATGGACTGAGTGGTAATAGCTATATAACTTGTGACTATAATTGACGTCACAATATAATTCTTATACATTGATATGTGTGTGTGTGCGTGCGTGCGTGCGTGCGTGCGTGCGTGCGTGCGTGCGTGTGGCGTGTGGCGTGCGTGCGTGCGTGCGTGCGTGCGTGCGTGCGTGCGTGCGTGCGTGCGTGCGTGCGTGCGTGCGTGCGTGCGTGCGTGTGTGTGTGTGTGTGTGTGTGTGTGAAAGTTTAACAAATAGCAAAGATAAATGCATAAATATCAATGTTCAAAACTACACTACTAAAATTGACACTCTTAAGTCTTTTCAATCTTCGAAAAGATTTGTCCGTTCTTCTGATCGTTAATAATAAACTATTTACCTCCAAAAGTTCTTTGAAGTATTTGGCATCAGTTTCTCGAAATCTGTTTCCTGGAGAAAACAAATGACATTGATAACAAATATTTGAAGGTCATTATAAAATTTAATATAACAAATGAAAAACAAACCGTTACTTCAAGAGTGCTGTTTTTGTCGATGAGGACACGGATTTCAATTCATCGGGCTCAATCGAAAATGTATAACTGTTCAAACCGGTGCTTTACAGGAGGGAATTATTTAACACCACCGCCTTAAACAAAGTAAAAAGTTCACTGATCACTGATATACGGTATTACATCTCATTGTCATTCCTCTCTCACCGCTTATTTCAGTTGGAAAGTTATCAGTTACTTGCGGAGAAGGGTGTGCCTGGGTTAACCTTTCAAGATCTAAGGAAAAATGGTTATATGCCTGCAAACTAAAACAACGACTATCAGTAAACTATTTTCTTTTTTTAATGCACCCTGTGATACTTTATAGATACGTATCCTTTTATCAGATTATATATACTCAAACTAAAACCGCGCCAACAAAATGTCTAATACCCATGAACTGATTTTTTCTTATTGTTTTGCTTTGAAATGAATTAAATGTTTGTTCTTTATTATTCAACAATATGGTGAAATATAAATATACAAAATTTATATGCAATACATTTATTGTTCCTTTATAGGTATGTACACTTTCTTTTTCCTTTCACTGTACACATATATATATATATACATTAATCTTATCCATGTTCTTTGTTATATAAATAAAATGAGGGTTTAGGTTCGAATTCAAATTCATTCAAGATGAAACATACAACATTACAAATTTTCTAACAATACATGTTTTTAATCTTGTCGTGTTGATATACATGTATGAGCCACCGAATATAAAAATGTCTGTTAGGCATGGTTTTATACCGTAAAACTGTGCCTCAACACCCACCATCTATTTTTACATAAATAATATGTTTAGCAACGTATGTGTTATTTTCTATCAGTAAGGTCCTTTTTAGCCATTTCTCTAGATTGTGTTAATCAAAAGCATTGATACGACCGGGTCATGCTAAATACTTGAAAAATGGTTCTAGAAGTATGGCGCTCGGCGTTATTTCTATGTATGTTTATCCCGGTGTCAGTATAATATGAATGGGCCGGGTAGCATACCATGAAACTGCGGCATGATACTCCAGCGTTGCTTTCTCAAACAGACACCGTCGCGATACGAGTGAAAATTGTTGAAAGCGACGTTAAATCCTATACACAAACAACATCAAAGTTTCTACTTAACAATAGTTTGTAAGTAAAGTTTATATAGTTCTGTTTCGCATTATTATTGTCATTTTCTTATTTGAAACTTCTTCAACTAGTTGATTCTTTCCTGAATAGTCACAAATACAAAATGTCGCAAAGATAATTTCTTATTATCTAAATATTGTAAAACATAATATACGTAAAATACCTGTCAAATCCAGTCGCTTGACATTTGTATTTTTCAGTAAAGCGCTGCATATTGTTTTGGCACCTTCTGAACCTAAATCATTCCAGGTTAACTTCTGCAATTATATTCATTTTGATAAAACTGTAAAACTGAATCTTTAATATAAATGATTATTTTCTTAGCTTACTGACACTAGCATGATCTCGAAAATTTAACTTTTAATAAATTGATATGGCGTATTATTCTTTCATAAACAGTATACAATAAAAATTATATTTCACATTGATTGTGATTGATTGATTGATTGATTGAATATTTAGCGTCATTTTTATGCCATCGAGGGCTAACAGATGATCAGTTAACCTAACCACTGTTTCCTGTGATTAACCAGTACTCGAGCACACCCCGTCTCCGCAAGTAACTGATTACTTTCCCACTTGAATCAGTGGTGAGAGACGAATGACAATGAGACACAATGTCGTATATCAATCATCAAGGAGACTGTTGCCCGGCGGGGGATTCGAACTCACGTAACCGACTGAGCTAATCGGGCCCGGCTACTTTGATTGTGAAATGAGATTATACAAACACATTTGACACCATGCTCGGTACCACTCTCAGTAAAACCAGCACTAATTATAGGAGAGTAAAACGTCTTACTCACATAAACTCCGTTTGGTTGTGTGGATTAATTTTGACCGAGGGTTGTTTAGTTTATACCTATTTTAACTTGATCAGGAAAACTCAGTACTTATATGAACCACTCTTGCGTCCGCATCCTGGGTAGAACCAGTATTGGGAGGCCATGGGGTCGAGATCTTTTAATTGCACCACCGCTTAACCTAGGTTAAATTTAAAATTGCATACTTTCATATACTGTCATTGGTATTACATTTGTATTCGAAATACAATTCCTGAGCAAAACCTATATAATAAGTTGCGATCTTTGCATTCAAGTATGTGTTTTAGCTTTCCAGAAAATAGTGTTCCTGTTCGATTCTGTCACATATCTGTTCTACATGTAAGTTCATAGTTAGTAAAGGCAAGTTCGACATTTTATATACATACAACATCAACAAGATATACGTTCCTGGAGAGGACATCTGCGAAGTACGTCCCAGCCTCTGGACCTATCTGATTGGCATCAAACACGATATTTTCACAAATGGAATTGCCCTGGAGGAAAAAAGTTTGCTGTCAGTAACGAGTAAGCAGCTTTAAAATGTTTGTTTTTTATATTAATAAAATGAAGTATAACTAAACAGACACAACATACAGCGTTAAGTACAATTCATAAGTTTTAACAGTTTACATAGAAGAGGATGATGCCGATATAAAATAAGAATGAAACAAAACTCGAGACGGCAGTTTAGACTACCCGAGTTCGGTTAACAGAAAACCTTTGTCAAACCGATAAGTCATTTTACATTTATGTAAACAATAACAACAAAACTCAATAAATGCACACAATACTCAGAATACGTACCACAAGTGCAATAGTGCAAGCCTTTACCTCGTCCTTTTTCATTATATAACCTTTACAGACCAGACTCACTAAGGCCAAACCGTTATATATACATTTGACTGGCCTAATGTTCAGGTCTGTGCAGGCTTGAACATAATACCGTTGGCTCAACTCTCTGTTGTCAACAGGGCTGTCGAGAAAGTCATCATCAGCTGGAATATTTAAATAAGAAATACAGTAAAACTTGTGTTAGTGGTTATTTCAATTAAGCAACTATCTGTCTTAAACAGCCATATTTTCCCTTTCTCATTTTATAATTTAATCAACATGTTTGCTGCAGCCACTTTCTTTGAGGGGTAAAATTTTACTTTTTTCCTGTGAATGCCCCAAAATAATCATTGTAAATGAAATTATGGTATTGCCAAATTTTTATTTGAAGAAAATCTCAAGTCGATATGTTTAATAAAACTGTAGCCTGATCGTTCTGCTCTATCACTGTAAGAAACAAAGATGATGCCTTCTGTATGAGAAAGGACCACATAGTTTTTAAGACGAAAAATCAAGGTCACTGTGACTAAAGCTATGCAATGGAGTTGTCAAAATTTTAGGTACCATGATTGCATCGTGGGTGTTGGGTTAGAGATGTTTGTGATACACGTTTCGATGATGCGGCAGTGGTGTCATCTGATATTAGAGAACAAAATGTTTAAATTTAATAATCTCCGCAGTATTAGGAGAATAAAAGGGTCACCAAGAACTATAATAGATATGTCAGATCATGGAGAGAAGACATGTGTCGTTGACTCGTTTCTATGATCAATAAATGTAACGCCACGATCAGTGTGGTCCTGTTATGTAATGGTAGACAGTGTTGATACGCTTTAGCATATGCTTTCATTTGCTGAACAAACAACATCACCTTTATTTTGGCTGTAAACAATTTAAAAATACCATGTCCCGTTTTATGGTTTATGTCGTTTATCTCTGCTTGTATACTCAATTTCTTTATTAATAATTCGGGACCGGTTAGCTCAGTCGGTAACTCGTCTGGTTATCAATCCAGGGGCCGCGAGTTTGAATCCACATCCGGCAACAGTCTCCCTGGTGATTGATATACAACATTGTAGCTCTTTATCATTCACCTCTCACCAGTGATTAAATTTGGAAAGTTATCAGTTACTAGCGGAGATGGGGTGTGCTAGAGTATTGGTTAACCTTTCAGGATCCCAGGAAACAGTGGTTTGGTTAATTGATTGTCTGTAAGCCCTCGATTGCATAAATATGGCGCTTAATATTCAATCAATCAATCAATCAATCAATCAATCAATCATTTATTCACATAATCTACAATAATTTTTAAGCGACAAACTATACTCACCATCAAAATCATAATCCTCCACATAGTCGTCGACATTCAGCATCCACAAACTGTCTTCCCGTTTTGGTAGGTAAGTATTGATTTCTTCTACTATTTCTTTTTTCTCTTCCAATTCGTTGTGCTCTGTATCTCGCTTCTTGTTGCGTGTCAATCTCTTTGGTATGGGACGTTTCGGTTTCACATCCAGCCGGTACTGGTTGGCTAGGGAAACAGCCGAGATGGATCTATAATCTCGTAACGCACACATGATGATACAATTTAACTTACATCCAAAGTGAAATATGTTCATTCATATTTTGTTTTGTTTTTTTATAACGTATTTCAATTTTAAATAAGTATTCAACGTTAAGGATGTAGCAATAAATTTATATCCTATTTGAAATATATGAATTCACATTTACTGCATTGCTTTAGACGGTCCTATATTTTTTTTTAAATTAATTTTGAAAATTTAGCAATTAACCTTGTATAGTCTTTCTTTAATTAATCCAACAAATGATGTTTTAATTCCGAATGTATATTTCATAGTAGAATCATTCACTCTCATATACACAACTGTTTATTGAGTATTAAATTGAGATAAAATAATAAATGTATTATTTATGCCTCTCAATCATGAAAGATTAGTAAAAGACCCCACTAATACGTTGGTCGTTAAATCATAATGGCTATCAGCTGTCCTTAATCTTTAATCACATAATCCACGTATTAATCTCCACTGTGCAAGTGTTACGAATACATTTGACGCATTATATAATCAACAATAAAGGGGAATAGACAATATATAATAAATTTTGTTGTCAAATTTTAGTTATCTCCCTTATCGAATAATACATAGAGGTGTAAGTCAACCATTGATTTTTGTTCTTTATTCTATTATAGAAGTTTGAAGGATTGTCATTCATAGAGAGACCCAAATGAAAGAAGTGATACTTACAATTTACTGTTTGTCAACCTCTGCACTATCATAATATGATGATAAAAGTAAGGGTTACGTGTAATATAAGAGATTTTTTTCAGTTCAGTGTGTACACTGTTGACAAAGTGAAAGTAGACTTCCGATATCGTGTAATCATACCTCCTTTTCCAAGCATAATACTTTTCCTTACTTCACAATTCAAAGATTACAATGCTTTCAACGTGTTCAAAATACATCAATAATGCCATTCAAATAAAAACAAGAGTTGTCAGAAGACAACAAAGCTCGCCGATGGGATAAAACTCACCACCAATGCAAAGATTGAGATTGGAGGTAAACACCAAAACTAAACGCAAAAGTTTAACCTGGGTGTCTACAGACGAAAAATTAAGTCCAAAAGGGCCATAACTTTGCCAAAATGCAACCTCGAGTAATGGTTCTTGTCTCTGTGTGTTCCATTGATGATGGTGAACACATAAGCAAAGTTCCATTCATATCCAATGAGTAGTTGATTAGATATCTTACCTGATAAAAAGCTTTAACCTGAAAAATTAAGTCGAAAAAGGATCATAACTGTGCTAAAATGCAACCCCGAGTAATGGTTCTTATCTCTGTGTGTTGCATTAATGATGGTGAACACACATGCGAAGTTTCATTCACGTCCAATGAGTGGTTGCAAAGATATCTTAAACTTAAACGCAACTAAATGCAAAAGTTTAACCTGGGTGTCTAAGTCCAAAAAGATCCATAACTGTGGCAAAATGCAATCAAGAGTTATGATGGTGAATACACATGCGAAGTTTCATTCACATCCAATGAGTGGTTGCATAGATATCTTAAACTTAAACGCAAAAGTTTAACCTGGGTGTCTACAGACGACGACGACGCCGACGACGACAACGCCGGGGTCATGGCAATAGCTCTCCAATTGTTTCTAATGGTGGTACTATGCCTAAAATATGCATGCGTGGAGGGAACTGAACCATACAAAATAAACAATATTATCGAATTTGAGTTGTCTCTCTTTATCGTTATTTAAAAAAAAGGACAAACGAAAACTTGATTTCCTGTTACCAATTTATTAAGAAAATGAGATTTCGGGTAAGAATTCCAAATAGAAAGACTGAATTGCATTTGTATTAGTTAAAACTCATAGAAAAATAAGCTCAAATGCTATTAACATCACTAACTCAAAGATTCACTTCACTATGCGAGTTGGCATGTATATTTAAAGGCGGAGTGATAATGGAGTGTAGAATAATGTACGCTCATGCTAAATATTGGTTCGATCCCTGGCTCGCTTTCTCAAAAATAACATTCAGTACTAATTCTACCGAGGAAGTGGGTTTGCGAGAGATTCCTGTAAGCTCTGAGCTAACTTTGCAATTGAAATATAATATGCGAGGCTCTTTTGCCAACGAGTTGAATCAATTCAATAATAAATTGATGAAAATGAAAGATTATTTTTGTCACTTAACTGAACAAAATCGTACATTTACGATTTATAGTCGTGGTCACCTTTAATATAGAAAGACAAAGAATTGACATATATGTTTCCGTCAGACATCACATGATGTAACGTTTCAAAACATCATTTTGTCCATGATAAGAAATATTCATTACATTATATTATGTAAAGAAAGCGATAAGATTATATCAATGACATAAAAAATAAATAACGTCTGATTAAAGGTTCCTGTAACTCAATTCAGAAAATAAAATAGCAGATTCGGTTTTATTGAGTCTATGTATGAGAAGAAATATTAATGACAGCCCTCTTCAAACCTCATAACACTGGTTTATACAGAGAGTGGTCCGTGATCACAGAGTACCCCTAATACTAACAGCACACAATCAAAGAACGGTTGTGTACTCGACAGAATGTTGCTCACTCATGCGAGAAATGTAGGGTTCGATCCTTAGCTTGTCCAGTTGGTTTGTTATTAAAACAACATATGGTAAATGGTTCTACCAAAGAAACGGATTTAAGCTCTGAGATGGCTTGACAATCGAGCTAAAATAAATTATACAAACTAAAGGACGGAGAAATGTTTTACACCAGTCTGGTAGCAATTAAAAATGCCAAACTTATTTAATAAAACGGGACAATTTCCATACCTTCCCCGAATGCCTTTAACCTGCTACGTTTCCAAAGATAAAGGAAACCCACCATTCACTTGAATGTGCCTCTATTTCTATGTGGATATAATCCACTTTTTTCAAAAGACCATTGTATAACTTTTGTTATGGAACTAAGTATTGTAAAGCACGGAAAGTCATATTGCTCTGTTACAAGACGCCGCCTGTACTTGTTCCATGTCTGTGCGTGATGGTTTGTAATTGGCTACCCATTGTTCAATCAGACAGCTAATTACGACATCAGCACGAACGCTAATTAGAACTGACTTTTGATTGAAGGTCGAATACAAAACGACAACGAACATGTTGCCGAAGTTTTATTGTTAAGAAAATTAAGTAATTACCGCTTTCGACTCAAGGTGGGATGGCGCTAATGTTCATCCATATAACGATAATTGGAGGAGGCGTCAGAAGCTGACTGCATTATGTCCGAACACACAGCCAGTCACTCCTTCTTCATAATTGTAAGATGCATAAATACATGGCTATATTTTCAAAATGTTTACTTCAGAAAATACATTGAAACATTTGTTTCAATCTAATAATTTTATCAAATGTATAATACTATAATACTGTATGAAAACAAAGTAAGACAAGTCAACAATTGTTATGATAATCTGAAGATAATCTAAAATTACGCAAATGACGTAAGAGAAGACAAATTAGAGATGACCGTAGAAGTAGAGTTCATCGATCTTAAATGGAAGATGTCAAGAAAGATTAATCAGGAGATAAAACGTGTGCGAATGAAGGCATTTGGTATTGAAGTCTTGTTACGGCATCATTTGAGAATAATTATGCGTCTCAAAAAATGGAAGTTGAGTTATTGATACAATCTCACTGTCTAGTCAGCTGCTCTGAAACAGTTTGTAAATCAAAGTTTTTGCATCCGTGTAATGACACACGAACATAACATCTCAAGTGTGTGTGTTCATTCGGTCTTGTAAAACATTTATTGTTAATCCATATGATGTATATTGAACCCAGAGTTAAAACCAACCTACAAAATAACAAGATTGCATATTATTAAATGAATATATTTATTGCATAAAAATCATCCATCTGATTTATGTTAGGTAAATTTGGGAGAAAAACAGCCGATCGAAAAATATGCACGCGATCCTCCTTTATTGATAAACATATATGGCTATAGGTGGACATTTGTTTATTCTTCGAAGAAAATTAAATCGTATGCTTTTGTAATGGCATTCATTTGAAAAGTTTGTTTATAACTTACGTTAATATGATAGGAAATCGGTTCAAAAATGTAAATTACCGCTTCTTAATGTATATCAACATTAGCATCCTTTCGAATACTGCATGCCTTACGACAAGATGAATAAACACTGAAATATGCTTAATGAAATTACTCGTATCGCTTATATTTAGAAATCAATTAATGTTTGCTATAAATCATTCAATTGTGTTAATTGTCAGAGTCAACGACCATTCACATAGGGCTAATGTACATTGTGGGTACGATAACAAAGTAAAGTATAGTGACAGATATGTATGTGTGTTTTCCCGTTAAAGAAAATGTTCAGTCTCTCTCTATGCATTAATTCCAACTAATGTGAATCTTTATTCAGTTTATTCCCTTATGATAAACAGTTATTGTTAAACGGATTGTTTTTATCCGTTTTATGAATATTTCATGTATGCTTTATTTATAAATTGATCACAATTCAAATCAAATCAACGCACACAACAATGGTCGACTAATATCTAAAATCTTGACAACAAAATGAGAGCAATTGTTGAATGTTAGACTGATCAGTGCGACACGATCTGGATAATCCGTCACTGTCAGTGAGTGCTGCTACCCGTCGCTGATCCAGTCAGTTTGAACATATGTTTAATTCAGCGACAGAAAATATAGCTACGGTGCTAAATGGTCATAAAGAGGGAACAGTTATCGTCAAGGTTATCCCCCACGATGTCATTGAAAAGATTAGTAGTTTTATTAGGATAATTTATACGCATATTAAACGCGTTAATAACAAAACGATGACACTAGAATCAACTACTTTTGGTAGTTTAAACGATACGGACTGCGAACAAATTATCTAAGTGAAGTTAATCTGCTGTAGTCAGTTCATATAGATCTCTATCTCTCTGTATGGGGTTTTGAATAAATCAAATCAAACAGTTTATAAAATTTTCGGTGAGGCATTGTTTGTTGTTTCGCGTCGCTTCCATCTCATAGGTCTGTCAACGACGGGTGTTTATTTTAGACCGTATTGAAGTAGCGTACCGCTTTCAAACTTTACTGACACTTCCACAACCAGTACCAGATATATCGTTTAAAAGTCCAAAGCCTGGTGCAGAAGCGATGGGAACCGCTTCGATATGACCTACGGGAAAGTCGTATATCAAATTTTCTTATTTGCAATGCCGAGAAGGCTAACATGGAACGATAAGTGTCATGAGGATTGCAACAGAAAATTATTAACTATCATAGATGTATTATAATACGATGAATGGTATGAAAGAAGTTCTACAGAAGGTTTAAAATGAAAATACTCTCTATTAAATGGCTCCATATCTTCTCCATTTAACGGCAGTTATATCTTCAGGTGTTTATTTCTCCTTCCATCATGTAGCAACAAATACACTTTACTCCCCAATGACATATACGGATGAAGTTTCTTGCTCAAGAACACAAAGGCGCTGAGTAGGGTGATCGACCCACGATCACCCGACTCTTCTACTGGACCAGGAGCTTACATAGTTTGATTTTATCGAACTTTATAATTGAATGCCCGAACACGCAAATATACGAATATAGCACTAAGACTAAGCATCTTATATACATATGCAACGATTAATTATTGTACTAAATTTAAGATTGTTTTCTTTGCACGGTTTTCTTTCCCTCCTGAATGTGTTGCAATCAATGGTATCAGCAAAGGTCATTTGCAGTTTAGCTGTAACCCATTAACGACAAAAAGTCAGTTTTGCCACACGTATGTAGCGAAATATCGTACGTGCTGGACAATTAATGTTAAGTTGTTGACGTCTGATTGACTTTGGTCAGTTGTTTTATGTGCCATCAGTAGGCAGAAAGGAGACACGGGTCTGTTTTTAAGTTGACATTGGGGACATACTGTTTAATAATCATTACATATAATATTAAACCAAACCGTGATACTTAATCTCCGAAGAAAAATGCAACAATGTAATTATGCTGTTTTTACTACCAAATGTATTTTTATTTGTGTACTACACCCCAACTGTACAATACCAAACACTGTAAGTATAGTAGCAGTTGTTTCGACAATGAGTTGCCAGCATGAAGTAGTAGACCAGGTGGATATTAGTGGTATTCTGGCATGTACCTTACGTATGATAAGTCTCACATTGCTCTAATACTGTCAAAAGTAGACGCAGCCATTTTACAGACACATGGAGTTAATATTTACAATAGCAAAAACTCAAAACAAATTCAATAACAGTGATTTGAATGTACATTTAAATAAAATATATTTACATTATAACCGGAATAAAAGCTGATACAACTTAAGTAGTATGTAGTTTTAACATCTGAATTTTGTACTATTTGTTGTTTTTTTTTATATAAAACCATAAGGTCATGTTCAAACTTAAAGATGAAAGAAAAGTTGGAAGATACAAAATAGATAACTATGTTCACAAATATAATTTTCTTTTAATCTTTGTCAGTCAAGGTAGCTGGTGTTAGCGATCATAGCTTTAGGCATGCTTAGCTCACTTACTGGATCTTGTGGAATACTTGATAAAATACTTCCCTCTGGTTTATCCATTCAAAGTATCTGATTTTAGTGAGATATTAACTCATACATAGCTCACATATCTAAAACTGTACTGTGGCATACTTAACAATACATTTTCCTCTAGTTTGTCCAGTTAATGTATCAAACGTTAGTGATACCTTAATGCATACATAGTTCATATATTGAATATTGTCGAAGACTTGACAATACATTTTACTCTGGTGTATCGCCACCGTTACCTTGATTGTGTGCTTTAATAGTTATTCCTTTCTTTGTGACAAGCATCTCTTCAATGTACCTCTCATCAACGAGAAATGTTTCAGCCAAATCAATAGTACTGCTGTTGTTTTTTTTTTGTTGGTTACGCTGTGTGGTTCTAAGAATCCTTTATCAGATATAATTGCATGGTCGCCCGTTACCTTAAATTACGATAAAATGTGAAATAAAACGTGCATCATGTGAATAAAATTACAGCTACGGCAATGTGGCCGTATGCATTATATATTCAGGTAATAACTATTAACAGTTCTAGCGTGCACACACGTGGGTATTCTTTGCGGGCTATGTATTATTTGGTCAGTTTTTCTATTGACAATGTTGATTTTGTGGATGTCGCCGACTTCTGAAGGTTATAACTTAAAATAAAAAAATAAAAAGTGGTTAATTTAGTTTGCTTAGTAGTTTTCAAATCGTAACATAGGTGGATTTTTTTTTTTAATTTAGAGAAAGTACTGAACTTAATTAATCATAGGAGGACACTGTTAATGATGGTTTCACAGCAGAACATGGGACCCTGGCTCTGAGGGTAGTGTAATCGATCCTCCGCCATGGCTATGTGCGATGTCCTTGAGCAACACATTATATCCGCATATGCTTAATACTGCTTCTACCCAGAAAGATTTCGAACGTAGTGTGTTTAAGTTGCAACAACGTGTTTCACAATCGCTGTACAAAATATTAGACTTAGCCTTTTAAATGTAAGCACGAGACCTACAAAATGAATCGAGGACAGTTCCTTTCAACCGTTTTGACTTTGATGCAGATATTGCTTCACATGTGAAATCTAAAACATAAGCAACCTAATATGTATATAGAGACCTTATCTGTCTATTTTAAGTTAAAAAACGTTGGATGCTCGCTTGAATATCATTTAAGTCATGTATTCATTTAATGTCGATGATCACGTAAGCGTCGTAACTAAAGCGCCAGTGGCAATAAATCGGACGTAACAATGTCAGAAAATTAATTAAAGTAAAATTTGAATAGTTTTTTATGCTAAGGTGAATATTATATGAGGTAAACGATACTTTTATTGCACTTTTTGAATAGATAATGGAAGTGTAATGTAAACGTATACTTACTGAAAGATATATTGACTGTGTTCTGAATGTAGATTAGTAAATAAATATTGCACCATGGGTAATACTTTGCGGGGTTTTATGCTGTTTTATCTACTAAAGTTACCAGTAGGTGTTATGTTCAAAAATATGAGAAGAACAAACCGATATATAACACATTGAAGTGTGAACTTATGACAATATTTTCTTTTTTAACTTTATTTCTGCATCTGTCGGTGCAGGTGTGTTGTCACGTGATGTCTGTCTTTTTAGAGGAATAATTTAATATATATATATATATAAACCATAGTTCTTTTTCATTACTGTTTTTTTTTTCGTTATGGCTTTGTCATTGGAGTAGTTGTTCCCTTTGAAGGATATGCCTCCTGGTGAATGTATACATTGTATAAGTTTCTTTTTTTTATCCAATTCACAATAATGAAAAAATAACTTTTGAAATTCATTCTAATGTCAACATAATGAAAGATTTTAATTACTATATTAAGTTACTTGGACTTATTTGAAGAATACAATAGTTTGCAAAAAAAAACTTTCTTTCAACCTGGTGTTTTATTGTAAATTGGAAATACTTGTATATAAACATGTTATCACTTTTTAAGATATAGTTCGAACTCACGGAACAGTGGAATGAATACAAATTCATCAATATGTATCTTTAGGAAGCGGCATTAACATGTTTTCAAAATTATTTTCTAAAAATGTTTAATAACACAAACGTTGATGAACATTGTGTAGCCGTCACAAAGAGTCACCCGAGACTTTGACTTCAATGTTTCTCTTGCTTGTGACTAGTTTGAATCATACAATAATTCATTCAGTGTTAAATACAGTTTAAGTCTGTATAAGGGGTCGTGGTATGTGTTGCATATTTCATTACTTCTCACGAGGAGATTCAATCAAGCCGATTCCGCTATTTTCCTTTCCTGGTTGCGTTGCTCACATTCAAGGGATCTTTCTTTTCAGATGTCGCCGGTGTATTTGTGTTAGTGTTTTTTTCTCAGCTTTTTTAATATCTGCTTTACAAATTCATCTTATACAGATGCCCTTTACATAATGTTGATCATCTTGATTTAACTTCAATTTGGTATGTGACGTATATTCGAATGATACATACTGCTTCTGTGTTCTGCAACTCACTGCCTAAATGCCATTTGACATCTAGCAATTAAATATTATACAATGTAAAACAAAACAAATGTCTCATAACAAGGCAGTTTGGACCATAATGCCGCGCTGTATCCAAAACTAACGTATAACATTCCAAAAAATTGAATTAACTTGGGGATTATGATATAAATCAATTTGTTCAAACAATAATGATTCAAGCCTTTATATACAAATGAGTATTATAGAGATATGCTCGATGCCAGCATAAAAAAGTATCGATTAAACAAATAAACAATGCATCTATTTGAAATAGTCCAGAAAGCAATACGCGTAATGCTCGTATTGTCGATTGATTGTAAAAATGGTTGAATTTTGGTTTTGAAAATGGTATACGACTAGATGGAAATGTTTATTTAATTTCATATTGTCGTACAATGTTAATGAAACGAAATAGTGTTCGGGGCGTAGTACTTAAGTTATTGACATTTTATGTTTGTGTTTATTCTGTTTAGATATACAAGTATACTTTAATATATGTATTGTATCGAAATATGTTTTGTATTGAAATATATATGTACGTGTTTTGAACATTGTTTTATATAATGTATTCGCTTCAAAAACGTTGCTTTAAATGCTTACTAACACAGTTAACGACACGTATATAAAATTATTGATATGATATATTTTCTGTACATGATGCATGACATCTAATCCTGGACATAATATTGGACGAGCTGATGTCACTGTTTAGTCGCTATTTGGATAAAGCGTGAAATGGTTTTTAATTACTCCGACAAATGTTGCATATAAAGTTGTTTTGTGTGATTTTTTATAATATTGATGTGCGTTGAAATATCATATGTGGTTAGGAAATAATTTGCGAAATATTTTTTTTTTATCAGCAAATTGATGTCATTGTTTAAGTGCTTCATAATATTTTGAGCATTTAACACTCGCGGTTGATATGCCATTGATATTGCTAGATCTAATTGCTTGTATTGTATTGCTTGGTATAATGTACCAATTATCGACATTTTCAAAAATAAAAATATATTCCCCAAAGGGGAGTGTAGCATTCAAAAGAAACAGCTGCAAAAATAGCATAAACATATCAAACACATTATACAAATCAAAGAAGGTAGTCTTACATTCCATGGATACAGATGAAGTGACGTCATATCGACATGTTATGGTACCAGTTTCGAAGTTTTAAACGTTACACAAGAAAGCTACTTCCTTCCATGTGTTAGAGAGCTGGAGTTAATTCCTGATAGCACTGTCACTAGACCATTGCCGTGTTAATATTGTTTAAGATATTCATTTGATGTTCTACTTTCTACGTTCTTGCAATTCATAAAAAGTGTTTATCGTTTTTAATCTTAATTGCATTAAATATATCATATAAGTACATATTTTATTGTTTTAACATTTGTTTTAATAAGCAACATGACCATTTGTTTTAATAAGCAACATTACCATTTGCTCTAATAAATAACATAGCCATTTCGAATGACGATAAATCCTGTGTTTTTGTGTGTTGTGTAAACACTTTTTATGACACGTTCTATCATTTCACCGACGAACATTTGGCTAGACATTTGTGCATGTAGCTAACATAATAATTTTTAATCTATAAAGCACCATATAATATAATAGTACATGTATATTTAAAAAAGCTGACATCAATACATTATGAAACGATTGCGCTTTACTTTGCGGCGTTATATAATTAAAGGTCATATTGTGTTTTTTTTGTCATTATATATGGTGATAACTTCTTTTTATATGTTGTTTTCTTTACTGTAAGTATAAAATATTCTTACTGATTTGTAATTGTATAGGGTGCTTACTTCTGTATAAAATTGTTGTTGTTGTTGTTGTTGTTTTTGTTGGGTTTTTTAGTGTGTTTTTTTGTTTGTTTTTAGGGGGTGGGGTGTTGGGGTTGCTTTTTTTAACAGAACTCCATAAAATACTAAGCACACCATATAATGACTTTAATATAATTATTATACATTTAACGAGCGCCATCATGATAAAATGGAGGTTATGGCTTTACATGGTAAATTATTTTATTATGTGATATAAAACAATTATTGGACCTTATCAGTTCATACACTGAGAACTCACGTTAAGAACAGCAAAGAGAATTTGATTGGCATATTTGTGTAAGTTTGAAAGCATTTTAACGAAAACATGTGGACAAGTTGCTTTTAATTGTTTTAAACGTCCTATAATTAGCGCAATGCATGGGATCTGCACGGACATTTCAAACGAAATACACACAAACAGTGCATTGTGTAATATATTTCAAAGTGATTATTTACCCATTCCCATAATTAACTCCTCTACTCTTATCAGACGTAAGGTACAATTTCAGGGGGTTAAACGATTTCGAAGATGTTAAAACAAATAAAAAAACAATTTCGGTTTAAAGTCTGCACTCTTTTCAACTATTATCTTTTTAACCTTACTGACAAGATCTGTTCAACGGGGAAAAGAAAACAAACTTAACACAGATAAAGGGCGGATAATAACAGACCCCTTTGACAAGACATTGACACAAGTGTCAGAAGTGGCTTTTGTTGACGAGCGATTATATTGGTCGATTTGTTTATTATCTAAACAAAAGCCAGTAATTGGGAAATTAGCCAATGTCAAAGAAATGGCGGAAAGTTACAATTTGAATACCTTGGTGACTAAATTTGCATACGGGGATGAGCATCCATTGTGAACAAATCAACAGAGAGAGATAATGTGAAATACAAGATGAAGGGGTGTGGAAAGAAACACTTGTCTTCTAATTTGTAACATAGTAAATTACTGTTTAACTTACGACGTAATGATACGTTAGTGTGAAAAGGGTCTTGTCGTCGGTGTATACCCATACACGGTTCACACTGCCAGGACATTAAGGGGATATAAGCGGCAGATTTAGATCTACAGTATCAATTGTCATCTTTTGTATATAAGGCTGGGACCTTGTCAGCCTGCAGTTCACACTTGAAAAAATGGATAATGGTACATTTAAATGGTATAATTATGCAGTAGAAGGGTTTTAAAGAAGTGGAGAACAATCATTCTCATTCTCACATGAGATTTTTAGAATCTTCAGATCAGGTGTACGTTTCAATGGATATTATTTAAAGAAACGTACATTCCGTCAAAAAGGAGAAGCACAAATTGCTCGTTTTTACGCTTGTTTTAACACCACAATTTATTTTCCTCTTTTTATTTTTGTTCTTTTGAATATTTAGAGTCCTTTTTTGCAATCGATGGCTAACCGAGATCAATTAACCTAACCACTCTTTTCTGGAATCCTGTAAGATTTAACCGTACTCGGCCACACATGTCGCCTCAAGTAATCGATAACTTTCTCAAATCAATCAGAAATATAAGACAAATGAGGAAGCGTTTATTAATTATCACGGAGATTGTAGTAGGCTGGGGATTCAAACCTGGATTGATAGTCAGCTGCGTTATCGACTAAGCTAACAGACCCGACACTCCTTATTTCTATAGTGAATAAGAAATGTTTACATCGTTCTCATTCATAGATCAATCTTAAAGATGTGAACATTTTCATTGAATTATTTGTTTATATTTGCAGTGCAAAACTATCATTAGAAAAAGTAAGAATCATGTTTCATTAAAGAAGTTTCTTTCTGTTCAATGTGTTCACTCTTGAGAAAGAATGTAAGCTTCAAAAATAATGTATCCATGCTCCAAATGTCATAGATAAATAATGTCATTCAAATCAAATGACAACATGACCATTAAAGTAAGGAAACTGAATCGCACAATACGCAATCACAAGGAAACAATGGTTACTATTTGTATTACTGCCATTTCCACGGAGGCGTTTTCTGTTGGCCATGTGTCTGTTATGACGTTTATAACAAGACTATAAAATGTTTTGATCACATTGTTTCTTCTTTCGATATCTATAGCAGATTCTCTTCACTGATAGACGCTTTTTTTTGCTTTTTTTTTAGTAAATGCTGTGCCAAAACGTGAATACCATGGGTTTCTTATTCGTGTAAATCACGTACAATACGGCGAGATTAAAGTATTCCCATCTCAAGCTTAAAAGGTTTCAATGATGTATGCCAAAATGTATGACTCCGGTACAATTATACAAAACGACAGATATCATATGATTTTCTTTTGGAATATATACATATATTTGTAAAATTATGAGAATATATAAATGCATATACCTTTTTTTATCGCCATAATATTTTTATATTATATATGATATCATGACAAATGCTATCTTTTGCATACAAACAAGACCGCGGCGTGGTCTAGTGGTAGAGCGTCCGCCTCTCATGCGGAAAGTCGTGGGTTCAATCCCCGGCCGGGTCATACAAAAGACTTCCTCGCTTGACGCTCAGCATTTAGAGAAGAGTTCTAGGTCTGGTCGGCCAGGTGTCAGTATAATGTGACTGGGTGCGGTATCATACCTTGTGTCTGCGGCATGATACTCCAGTGTGACAGCGCTTAGAATACTGTCTCAAGTAGACACCGTCGCGATATGACTGAAAAATTGTTGAAAGTGACGCTAAACACCATACAACAACATACAAACAATGATGTAAATAAAGACGCTAGTCTAAAGAATAAATGGGCCGACTGCATCTCTTTCGTTTGACCACTGCTTTCACTCTAGTTCTATGTGTAACTGCCATAATGTTGTAGGAATCGAGATGTTGCAGATGAATATCTTTTTATCATTAAATGTTAAAGTTTTAATGCTTTAAGGTGGAAATTTATTGAACGTTATTATTACAAAAACACATGTATGTTTACATCCATAGAACTTTTAAAGAGTACTGATATTGATAAGATAACTAATCTTGCCACATATTTAAAAGTCTCGTTTACGTATATCTCGTGTTTCAATTTCTCATAACAGTTTATTCATCCTCTATAAGTTTTATTTATTTAAAATTGTATATATTTGGAAATGTTAAACTTAGTCACGTGACAACAGTTTTTGAAATGTTTTCAATACAATTAAAATGTAATATATATTTGTGTTCTATTATATGTAGTGTATGACGATGTACTTATGTACAAATCAATAAAATATATGTTCCGTTCCGTTCCGTTCCGTTCCGTTCCATTTCGTTCTGTTCTATACATGTTCTGTTCTATACATGTTCTTTGTCTTACTAAAGGCATCAAGCGAGATATTTCTTGTTATTTAAAATGGAATTTAAAATATTGTTTACAATAATGAATCTCTGTGTTTTATACAGCTGTCAAAACAAGGGAGTTTGTATTGGAATACTTGCCAGGCATATGTTTGGACGTGTGACATATGGTGATCAGTTAACGCATGGCAAATGTGTAGAGCTGACTCAGACAAATATTCGAATTCCTGTTCAAGTAACTTTACACCAATACAACCACTCTTTACCGAGCATAATTTGACGACAATTTTCAAAACATTGACATTGAAGTGTTGTCTTCCATTACGGTATAAGTGCATATTACGACGTCAATGTACTACTATTAGCCGGCTTTATGAATCATATTTGAAAAATGTTAAAACAGACATTTAAAAATGTGTATTTGAACTAATTAACAGGGGTCAGTATTGCTTTGTAAATATAAACACAAATACGACAGTGTCAGACTTGTGTCCAGTTATTTGTTTTATCGTCTGCTATTTACACATAGCGGTCAAGCAATGTGACTCAGACGTCAAGAATTATTGTATGTTGTTCTCACAGCATTGTCTTATTGTTAGCAAGTTTTCAAATTTAAACTTAAAATAATAAACCGAGTAAAATAATGTTCACTTAAAGACTGAATACATAAAGCCAGTTACTGGATTATTGTAGATTACATTCAGTTTTTTCTGTCTTTATGCATTTGTAAAGAATGTCTAAGTACTCACGAAATTAATAAAGTCCGATAGACTCTATGTAAGCTATGTGCGTAATTAGGCATTTTAACACATGCATAAAAACAGAAGAACAAAATAATTGAATCCTTATAATGCCAATCCTGACGATAAAACGGTAATGTTTTAGTTTTATAAGCCTACGACTGAAAATTTAAACTATATGTTGCATAGTAAAACGCGTAGGAATATATAACGGCTAGAAACAAAATAAAGATCGATTCAAGTGGGTTTATGAAAATAAAAAGTCTTTAAAAAGTTGGCGTTATCAAATGAAAAAGCTTTAAACATATATTTAAATGAGATTGGAATTATTGCAAACTACCTCCGAGTAATGTGGTAAATTAAAGTAATTCACAGATTCAATAGAGTCAATATGTTTTACTTTTGTGAAGTAAACATACATGTTTCTTGTTTCATTCAACATAAGGTAAGATATAAATATATTAAAGTCTTACTTTACATGATACATTATACTTATGAGAGACTCTAAAACAAATTATTTTTCACATCCAAAATTGAAAAACGACAACTGGCTTCTGTTTCACCAACATTATTTCTTAAATACTTAAACACTTAACTAAGTTTTGACTGTTTATTTATCAATTATATAATCAATATCAGAAAACAATATACAGCTTTACTGGAACCAGTCTAAAATCATGATCACCTGGCTGCTTTTCTTATATTTAAGTTTTTAAGTATTTAAGTAAACGTGTAAGCATTAAAATGAATATATATAAGTATATGCTTAAATACTTAACAACTTAAATAAATTATGGGGAAAAAAACATCCAGATTATCATGATTTAAACAGTAAAACTGTATATAGATTTAATGACATCGATTAAAGAATGAATAATTAACCAGTCGAAATGATAAATATTCAGCTAAAACAGAAGATAATGTTAATGAAACAGACGTCCGAGGTGCGCCAGAAAAGGACAATATAAAACCGAGAGAATCAATAATTATAATTAAAACACATTTGGTAAATTTCCAATATAACACAGGGCTAAATTACAAATAAGTAGATTCTTCCAGAAATGGACTGGTCTAAGACGCTGTCTAACGACAATCGCTGAGATCGTGAGTTCGAGTCTCACGCGGTCCAAGAAAGTTATGTGAAAAGGTGTGTTATTAATTTGCAGAAGAACGGTGGTTATATTCAGATTCATTCTGAGATCTTCCTACACAGATTTACTGGATATAACATGATATGTACGAACATTGATGTTAAATCTCGTCATTAAAACCAGTGTGCAGTATTAATTATAGCATTATTACAGATTACGTTAAGGATATTGGACACAAGCTGCAATAATGGAAAACTAAAAGCATATTAATTGAAAATGTGGTAGAGAAACAACGATTCCTTGACTACAGAAGTCTTTAATTCCTGAAGTTATAAATAATTGTATCTTAATATGACTTTCAATGCCTCGTTACCGTAATACGGTAAAGTTTGTTTATTGTATTTGTGGCGAAATGTTGTAAGACAAAAATTACATAAATTAAAGAACTACACATTATGCCAATAAATACTCTGACCAAGTTTGGTAAAGATTTGATTTGAATTACGAGTAAGAGAGGGAATATTATTCTTCGAACGGAAGGGAGAAAGGACGAAAATGCAAATGCTGTATGTCACCCGTTTTCTATGAAGCATGAAACATCGCATAGTTATGACAACTTCTAGATATATAAGTATAAGATTGGTGTTAACTACTTTAAGAACTGTTTACATTTAATTTCACCAGTCCATGCATGTGCATTTACCAACAACAGCATACGACAGGAAGTGTTTGAAACGTTACACAATAAATAAGACGCGAAGTATCAGTACTGACCGCTGTGTTTGCAGAATGTGGTCACTATTTGTAAAAATGTATACATCTTTTGTCAGACGTGGGTATAATGAAATTTTAACAAATATCTAATATTTGTTCGGTAAATACTAAGAGACTTTCCCACACGGTTGAATAAATATTTTGGTACCTGAAACCAATCGTTTAATTATCAAAACTGTTAAGTAAGTTAACTTCCTTTACGTAAAACAAGTATACAGAAACGGTTTACTGTTTGATTAAATTGCAATAGGTGTGAAGAGGTTTGCACTTCAGTTTGTGCAAGTATTAGTTTTTGTACAGCCAGTTTAGTCATCGAATGTGTATTTTTTTCACGTCCTATCATATGTACTATACCATAGAACAAAGTACATTTACATGAAATAACATGAGAATGCCTTTCTAAAATGAATTATTAGAGGCAATACACAACTCATAAAATATTTTTCTAATCACATATAAGTAATATTCTTTATTTACATTTTTGAAGAAAATTGAAAACCATTTACTAATCTTCACTTCTGTCTAAAAAGTACTTAAAATAAAATTATTAAAATTGTCGTAAATTAACGTAATTAATCGTAAATTAACGTAATTAAACGTAAATTAACGTAATTAATCGTAAATTAACGTAATTAAACGTAAATTAACGTAATTAAACGTATATTTGCGGTGATTCTGTGGGAGACCCCACAATCATGTGTTTAACTATCAGAGACAGAGGCTTTGTGTTACGACAGTTGCGGAGAAAGTGTATCTATCATTGTCATATATTTCTAATATAGATATCTAAAATGTGCGTAGATATTGAATGTATAAATCATGAATACATTGGAGCTCAACGAACGGGTTCCAGATGCATGTGACGCCAACAAGTAGGCAGATTACATGCTCTTTCTCAATGTATGAATGAATGAAAGTCTTTATTTGAAAGACAGTAGCCCAATTACTTTGAAAATAATCTTCCTTTGGGCTCTCTAAATATACATTTAAAAGTAATTTACAAAATACAATAGCAAAACAAAAAATACAATAGTTTAAGCATTGCAAGCAATGTACCCAGTCTCTCAATTTTTACAGTGTATAATGCTATAAACTATACTTATTATTATAATATAAAGCATGTATAATCTGTGATAGATGTATATATTTAATGTCAATTAATTCTATAGCGATAGTCTCTTGCAATTCTATTTTTTATGGCTATGAACTTAGTATATAATAATGTATGTTTAATGTATATGTTTGTACATAGATGAGGCTTTAATAAAGATATAAACTACAAAGCCAACACATTAGCTTAATCAACCAATGATTGCTCGGAATGGTGTTTGTATGCTTGTGTTTGCATGTATTTGTTTGAGTATTTTTTTCGTCATCTTTTGTCATTCAGGTCTACCAGAAGATCAGTTAATTTAATCACTCTTTCCTGGGATCCCGGAAGGTTAACTAGTACTCGGGCACACCTACTTTCGCAAGTAACTAAATATTTTACAAATTGATTCAGCGATTAGGGGCGAATGGCACTGAGACGCAGTGTTGTATATCACTCATCACGGAAACTGCGACCTGGTGGGGATTCGAACTTACGATCCCTGAATTGATAGTCAGATGCGCTACCCACTTATCGAATTAACTGGTTGGAATGAATCTAAAAAATTCATACACCGTTTCAACAATTCCTAACAAAAACTCATTGTATTGCCTCTTGCGACACGTTTTACCCACAGATATCCTACTCTTGCCATCCATCATATTAATATTTATAAAAACCTTCAACAGAAATCGATGGTGGGCTTAATTTTTACCCAGAATAACATGAAATAGAAACACATTGTATTTAACTGTTCCCACTGTAAGTTGGTATGTATGTTATCAATAGAACATATATTAAATACATTTGTTACTTCACTAATTTATAAAAAAAATCATTTGTGGACGAACATTTGAGTATGAATGGCTTTTGAATTATTTAAGGACAGAAAGGTGAGATACAGAAAGTTTTGTAACGGAATAAAGTTTCTACATCAATTTGAACTGTTGTTCAATCATTATTTCACTCTAACACAATGTATATATAGCCAGCCAAAGTATCTTAAAGTCTGGGAAAGAAATTGTTTAACATAGGTATTAAAATACAAGATGAATTCACAGGTAAACATGTTGTGACATTTGTACGTCAATATGTTCAACCACACGTGGATGTGTCCAGGTGGCAATCCTGGCACACAAATAGCCTTATGGCCTTATAAACCATCTGGCTACGTGAAAGCAACAAAAAACAACACAATTTTTGGAGTTTATTTTTCTCACAGTGATAAAGACTTGAGAAATCAATATTTTCTCTACAGTTACTTAAGGTTATTACCGTTTAACAGCGGTCATTATACGATTGGTGAAAAGCAAAATCAACATTTTCCTTTCAACGCAATAAAGTCTGATATGTATCGGCCTTAAGTAAATATAGACTAAAAGTAGTATAAATATTATCAGAGTAGGTGCTAGACAAGCACAGATATTGATTTAATGTTACAATTAATGTGAGAAGTTATCAGACACTTTTATGTAATACAGGTAATGAATAATGATTTTGCAGATAGTGTGGGCTTTTTTTTCAAAATGGAAACACAAACTACAGGTATGCATTACATACAATAGACGTATGTAGTAGAGTTGTTTATCAATTCGGGAAGAAAACCTTTCCAATAACATTTTTTTCACCTTTACAGGTAATAAAATAGATCTTGCTGTAGCATTGGCAATCTGTAAGAACAATAACAATAGTAGTCAGCTTAGCAATGATAATTTATATCAGTAAATCTGATGTATTTTCATAGTGACTATGCTGTGCCCAGTCACAGAACCATTGACATATATCTTAATTATGAATAACGATAAAACTTCAGTTTTCGTATGATTCCATCTATATAAAAAGTAAAATTATAGTAGAATGTTTGTTCATTATAGAAATTGAAATGGTCAGTCACATTGGGCTTATAAGACACCTTTATGTCGTAAACAGTTACTTCCCGAAAGCTATATTTGCCAGGCGTCATGCTGTTCGACAATCGGTACCGCTCATTTAAACTAGTTGTTGGGTGAGCATTAGATAAAAGGATAAGTTCTTCCACCGATATTCGAACCTTCGACTTCCCGCTTCCGAAGCTGCCGTATTAACCACTAGGCCACGGTACAGGTATATTTTATGCCCGTTAACTTTATATTAGCGGGTATAGTCAAACCTGTCTTTACCAGCAAGTCAACGGAAGGATTTTAAGACAGGTTGGTGCTTAATACAGGTGACTTTGCTCTAAAAGCACATCAACGGTAAATAGCAAATGTGGAGGTTTAAGGCAAGTGGTTGCTTAAAAGAGGTAACCGCTTGCACAGGTTTGACAGCATGTTAATGGACATTTTAGAACAACAAACTCAAAAGTTGGGTTTCGATACAATGCGCCGATATAGGGGATCAGCTAGGTCCCAGAATGTTTGCTAGCGGCAGGTCGATGGGTCTACTTAAGTAGTACCCCTTCATTGTGTTGAAAATTACGTTAGACCCCTTTCAGTACCTTGCAAGTGAAAGAAAAATATTGTTTTTAATAGCGAATGTAGTTGTGGAGTATCAACCCCACTCTATCAGCATTTCTAATTCTCGATGTATATTTTGCAACTTTTTATTTCGAACACTAACCTCAGTAACAACAATAAGACATTATTTCCGATGTTTTATTGTTGTTGTTCTTGTCATATAAGATAGGTCTCATTGGAGAATTACATCCCTTACATGACGGTAGCAAGATTATTACGCCAAAGAAATTGGAGCTGTGTAAAGCGGTTGGGCATTTTTTTTGTTAAAAATGCATAAAATGTTATATTTCTTTGTGCATATGGGAACTTTGGAACATTTTCATGATTTCTGCAAAGTTCGGGTGGCATTGGAAACTGTTTGATGATGCTATAACAGTTTAAAGATGCGTAGTGATACACTGCAACAAATGGGCAGAATTGTCAAAAATGAAGGGGTGCCATCAAACCATCGATGTTGTGAAAAAGCAACCTGGTCAACCCCATGTTTTTTTCTGCATATTTGGACTAACAGAGGACTATCTATGGGAATAAGCACTTTTAGAACCGTTGGTAATGTATCCAGTGTTCCAGAAATGCATGTCTCTATATGTAGAACAGTACTAAATTAATTGGTGTGTAAGACATAAGAAGTGTTCCTTCAATAATTTAAAATAATAGCGAATGTTTTTTTTATCGAACATCATAGCCAGGCTACCGTTTCACATAACATCTCAACATTAGAATTTCCTTGTCTTCAATTTTTGAAATGCTATAACAATATTTACATTCAAGTTGAGTGAGGATTTTATCTTTATATAGTCATCAAATGTGTACTGAGTTCACGAAATCATTTAGAGAAATTGATATTTTTGTGTTGAGGAAATTTTCAGCAGGCGATGTTTTGTGAAACAAAGTCGAGGAACTTTAAGTGATACAATGTTATGCATTATGACAAATATTGGCACATTACAGTGCATATATTATATATACTAAAACGTGAATTTAACTAAATTTGAATTTATTAATGCCTGCATGGTCACGTAAAATCTCAACCAGCAGATGTTTTTATATGTTATCCATATATCATCAGAACGTGGATCTAAGTACATTGATCAGCTTTTCATGCATAAATGATAATGGATTTATTATATAGAGATGCTATTAACCCTAATTTTATTTTGTTGAAAATGTGATGACCAAATTGAATCGTTCATGGTCTTACTAATTTTACAAACATTTATTGATCTCGAAATAATATCATGTAACCACAGTTTCAATGTTTCACACTTTATGTCCGTTGTAAAATCTAGTATCTGGTGTCTTGTAACTCTTTTGAGAATTGCGAGGGAAGTGTCGGTATAGAATAAACCACAACACCGACGGAAAATTTGAAAGTTTTGGCACACATGCATGGTTGGTTGTGTTTGTGAAATTATTTCAACAATCATGCGAATGCATACATTGCTAATCAGAGTTAAGCAATACGATACGAAAAATACCATCATGGAATCGTCCCTGCAGTGTGAATAATTCAAAAGTTATTCCACATAGCAAAGATCTAATACAACTGAGTTTACTATATTAAATTGCAAATTATTATCCATGTATGAAGTTTGTGTGTGTGTAGTATATGTCTAGACAACTGTACATGTATATACATTGTATATTTGTGAGCTTAAGTAATATATGGTCTAGTGGTAAAGGTTCTGATCCAGAATTTCTGGGTTGTCGGTTCGGTTCCCAACGAAGTCATCATGTGCCGTGTCCTAAACAATTCGTTTCCTTAGTACCGATCCTGTACAAAGGGACACCCACTGAGCGTGACTAAATTTTGTTCGACATTTGATACAATTTTAATAATATATTAAGTTGCAACTAAACATGTATGTTTATCGGTGAATGTCATAATATGATGTATGTTTATAAATGCTTTATGAATCATTATTGTTATGTAAGGATATCGCTCAAAAAACATAAAGTAAAGCAAAATGATCAAACAGATTTTAACTGAGTTATTATTCATATCCAGGCATACAGCTCATATGACATGCGCAATTGTGGTATTTAGTGGCAATTGTATAAAAGATAAAGCAATAATTATGGTTTTAACATTTTTTATTATAATTAATTAAGCAGCAATTTGTATGAACGGAATGCAAAATAACACATTATTCGACAATTTTATTATACAAGTGCATGCATAAATCAAACAATACAAATCTTTAAAAGGCTTTACTACACCATCCATGACAAACTCGCTTATTCGTTTACAATTAAACCATCCATCATTCTGCATCTTCTTAAACAAAACCTCTTTAATGTAGAGGTAGTAATTATGCTATAAAATAAAATATGTCTATATTTGTGTCATATTTGTAGCTTTGTGTCTAGCTTTCACTTGAATCATGATAAATAACGTCAGTAATACATGGTACATGGCTACATGTACACGAGTACTAACGTATCGTGTGCATATTTCAAAGAAATGACATTGTATTTTATCTTGAAGTTATTGTCCACAAACAAACAGCAATACAACTTCCCAGTAGACATATAAGAGTTTGTTGATATAAATCACGAAACGAAAAATCAAACTCAGTTATAGTCTCATGTAATTCTTAATTGAATGACATCGCATCATTTTAATTTGTATAAATTTAATGACGTTGTTTATGTACACAATGATGATACTTAAGTTTTAAGAATTAAAACTAAATGGTAAACATATCTAATCTAACGTAATGCAAATATAGCCGCTCTTCATCATTCACAATGCGGATTTTGTTTACATACTGTTTTTTATCTTCATGGACATGTCTTTATAGCATGTAATGATTTTTTTCACAATATTTATATGAGACAGACAATACTGGCTGATAGTGTAAAGCAAGTAGACTATGGCAGTAATAACTTGCATTCTTATCAATATGTATCCGCTCCGCGTTATTATTTGACTAAAAGAAAAACTATAAAAAGAAATACACAACATTATTGTTATAAACAGTAATATATTACGTATTTGGTAAATATCCGTACTTCCATCCCTTTGTAGTAATTGTCTAAACATTAGTTGTCTCTACGCGCAAAACGATCAGAAATAAAAGCTTGCAATTTTTTTTATTAATTGAATAGAGATTAATTGAAATCATTTACTATTCATCATTCTGTTTATTTTATCATTGCTCATTAATTGACAAATCAATTCCGATATGGTTTAGTGTATAAGATAAAACTGTTATGAATAAATGAATAAATGAATCAATATAACATCTATCAGTCAGGTTCCGTGGTAAACATTAAACACATGTCCCTGGGACATTCAAACACAAGTTTTCAACAGCCTACAGTTCTCAACACATTACAAACACAATAAAATGAAATAAAAAATCAAAGCTAGCACCATTTTTTTTCATTAATTAATCGGATAATAACTTTACTTTATTCCATATATATAGCAGAGCCATAAATGTACATATCTCAGAGCATTTATGTTTTTTTATGAAATTCTCATTTCTATAATGTTCCCGGATTAAAATAATTTAAATACAAATAAACACGCATGCACAAGTTAACATACAGGCACAAACAAATCAAATATGTTTCGTAATCTTCATGCAATCCAACTCCCATATATGGCTCATAAACAGCGCCTTTGTGGTTCCGTTTCTATCAAACCATCTTTGAGAAAGACAGGCGTTCCACACAGCACACAGGGTAGACAGTAATCACCCACAGCTTCTGAAAATATAAATTAAGAAAAAGTGTAAATATTAAAACAAAACTATTATTTTATTTTATACCGATTATGAAACAAACCAGTACTAAGTTTAATTATGCAATATGCAGATAAAGGTTTTTGCTCAAAAACACCACACACATATGTGGAGGGTATCGAACTCAGAAACCTCAAATCATGGGCCCAATGCTCTACAACTGGACACGGCGATCCTTAAAAGGCATTAATTTTTATGGAAAGATCATGTGATTTTTTAGATAATATGGGATGTTAAGCAAGTATTTTGGTAGTCAAAGTATCATTTATATCATTTAATGAGAACCTAGAGCCTTGGTTAAGCATCTATTCTATTGTATACGAAAGAGGGTCATATTTAAGTAGATAACTTCTCAATAAAGTTTGAGTTGTTATGAAACAATATGTATTTAACTTACTTAATCTTATATTCTTGCACTATATTAATTAGTAAAGAGTATTCAACATACCTAACAGAAGTGACGTCATATACAACGCTTTCGATTTGTTTCCGGAATTCATGGGTGTTTACACGTGGTATATTACCACTACATGTGACTTGCAATTCCTTCGATTTGATTACAATCCATTTTAAGCTCCATTATTGCATTGTTTAGCACTGTTGAATTATTTCCGTTTGGCGGAAACTTTCAAACTTTTTTGACATATTGCTACATCCTATTTGTCATAAAAAAGAATATCACAGATAAAAGTAACCTTGCACATTTTCATTTCACACAAACAAATCTCCCTGATTCGAATACATGCCCATATCAATTTCGTCAGGGTCTAATGTATAGCTACCGGAAGTCGTGGTTGAACCACCATCGTCTTCATTTGACCTCATTGAGCTGCAACTGTCATGGCGCATGCGATTATGCTGCATATATTCCCGCCACGGATCGGAACTATGCACCGGAGGTCTATGGTTAAACATTTCATCCTGAGATAGATACGTTTGGGGAAAGTTTTTTAGAGCAATTTTTGTATTATGTGTATTTAAGTCTGTTGGATATTCATTTATAGAATGTCTGTATGAAGGAGGTCGGGGCGGTGCAGGCCCATGATGCACCGGGGTATTCTCCCTAACGGTAGGTAAATAATCTCGCCGACTGTGAGTATTGAACTGTTGGTGTGGCTGGAATGACACGTGTTTCGTACTTCCTCTTGAATCTGAGAAGTTAAAACTGCGTCTATCATCTGAAATATAAAAGTCAAAATGTTTAGTATATGAAGTAAGTTCAGTCGTGAAAAAAAGGTAAGTTTAAAGCATTTAAGACCTAGAAGATACGTATAAAACTACAATATAAAGTAGGGAAGGGCCGTAACTAATGTTGGTAGAACTTGTAGCCCAACCCTTTTGCTTATATATATATATATATATATATATATATATGTTTAAAGGCAATAAAATATGTTTAAACTAAAATATAATAACAGTGTTAAAGCAACATGCAGCATTGGGCTAAAACACGAATTCTAAGTCAGTTTTATATTGAAAATATGATTTCCGACGTCATGCGAACTTACCAGTAGTTGGTGACGAAGTAGACACGTCATCTTCACTACCGCCACGCCCACTGTCACACGTATTCGTTTCTCGTGAAGTCTCGCTTTCACTATCTCCTAAGGCGGGATGTTGTACCTAAAAATGAATCAGGCTGTTAATAACAATGATCCTATGTTAAGTCTTTACATTTGTATATAAACTAGGGTATACAAATGCGTTGAAATCAAGCATTTATAAAAATCGACCCGAAAACATAGATGACAGACTAATACCGCAATACTGTAATCTGTTGCACCTTTATCACAATCAATAATTATTTTAACATAAAACATGTAAAATTAAAGCAACTGTATAAAATGACATATATTACTAACATCTTTGATTTTTACCAAATGGTTTATAAGGTAAATGAGGCTTGAATAAAAGAAATGGAGATGACTAGACATGTTCTCTTGAGTAAGATTGTTTGACTAGATCGCGCGGATATGCCGTGTGTTATGTGCATGTTTGATAATTGGCGTAGTTTATGTCTGGATTTTAATTTATGGGAATATAAAAGAATACGACTTTAAAACGGCAGTTTGTCAATAAAAACGAATGGTGAATATTATCGTAACTCTGTAACAATTGTTTTTTGTTTTGTTCTTGTTTTTTTTTTTATGTGTTTAGCAATGACGTTTCTAGTTAAATTTCAATTAATAATATATGTACATAAATGCCTCGAGTGACATAGGCAAAGCTGTATCACTTCTGAATAAAACTATTGTGCCACATTATATTATATTAATTTACGGTACATTTTCTATTTTATTTCCTACCTCTATATTTGTGCTATCCCAGTCCCGGGACTTTGCCTCCCACAGGTACTGCTGCAGTTTTAGTGCCTTCATGTGACTGTCGATCTTCTCCTGTTTCTGGAGGCTGTACACGGGACCATAATGCTGCACGGGCGGTGGCGGGGGACAGTCGTTGTACTGCTGCAATACAGTACCATACATAAACATAATGTATTGTTTGGATTTAAGTCCGTAATTTCATATTGATTTAAATATCAAATGATATTAATATGGTCCAATCATTAAAAAAACTTATGTGTTATATACATCGACTGAACAAGAGCATTTTCTTAGTGTTTATTCAGCAGTGAAATTAATTAGACTTGCTGACCGTAATATTAATATCAGGTGTGACTAAATAATGATGTATGCAGTGTAAATCCTCTTCATATACTGTTTATTGTTTTTGAACATTTATACAACCACCTGTTTGTATGAGTACATTGTTTTCTCTTCTTTTTTTTTAAAAAAAAAATGAGCCCATTCATGCCAAAAACATGAAAAATAAAAGAGTGTTTTACTACATGTTTGTATTATGTATATTTCGTGTAGCTCATTTATGTGAGTCAATTATGAAATATTAAAATAAACCCGGCTCAAGCATAACCAACAAACATAAGTATATACTGAACTAATTCAAAACTTCAATCAAAGTAAAGCATCTAGGTGACCATGATTTTAGACTGGTTTAAAACTGCAATTAGTTTCATTGACGTTGACTAAACAATATTAGAGTAACCAGTCAAAATTATGTTTTTGAAATAAAAACTTATGAAAATGTTGAAACAGAAGCCAGATATGCAGTTCATTATGATTTACAACTAATCCATATCAAGTAATTTAGAGTAATTATTTTGAAAACTGAAAAAAAAAACGTCAAATAAAAACACTGATTACACATGAATTCAGAATCGAGATCGTACCGTCTAGATACACTTTATGCATAGGGCTAACAATTTCACGGCAGATTCACGGCAGCTCGGTGTCTTATTTTTTTTTTTTTTTTTTTTTTTTGTAAAAAGGTGCAGTTTTAAATGGAAATTGATTATTTCACATTCAGATATAAATAAAAACGTCAATAAGGATTGTTCCCCATATTCCCACTCCATGTTGTAGTCGGTGATGAGAGATATGATCTAAATGAAGAAGTGACTTTTAATACAAAAAAGTAAAGATTTATGGCGGGCTGTCACCATTCAGAACTAATGATGAGAACCGTCCTATTGATACGTTAAGTATCAAATATCGCACTAATTGATAATCAATGTCGGCAGCTTTGAAGTTCAAACATCATTATAAAGTGTTATACGGTGTCTCTAATTTACCTTTTCTCTTGTTAACCAAAATCATTTTTGAAAAAAAATATGGCAAATAACTCTAATGAGGCATCAGAAATACAAACGTCTTTGATTTTACTTCTTCTTTTGTTTAAGATTCTTTTTGTCGGAATTGTAAAGTAAAAGGAAAGAGGTTGTTGGGCTATTTTGTATTTAATTACCCTCATCACGGCACTTTCACTTCCACTGTCCGTGCGTTTGATGTTAAACACTAAACAAACAAAAACAAATGACACTTATTGCCATTTGTTTAAATACAAGTAAATGGAAAGCGAGTTTGAATACTTACGTTTTGTTTAGAGTTGTCTTCCGTTGTTGACTCTACATTGCGTCCTCCATCAAAACCACCTAACGAATATTCCAGCGAAAAGCTAACCTCCTTCTTTTTCTTTGACCTGCCGTTATCACTTCCAAGTACATCCATATCCGGCGGAAGTGATTGCGAGTCTGATCTTGAGGAAATGCCTGAATCAGTATACGCTGCACTTCCGTGCTCACTGTAGCGTTTAGATCGATCTAATGAACGAATGAATAAAATAATTCCAACAATCGCAGCTGCAAAAACAACGGTTGTTATGACAACGACAACAGAAATTATAATATATTTATTCCCATTTCCTGCGTCGGCAAGCGGAGTAGTCGTTGCATTTGCATACAAAAGTTCCACAATTAGTGACACAACCGTTGATTTTGAAACAATTCCATTGTCCTTGACCTCAATCATCAAGGTCACAACGAGATCTTGCTTAATGTCTATGAATTTCTTAACAGATAACTCACCAAGCTTAGAGTCAATTTCAAAAATACCCATTTCGTTTCCATTCACAATGGAAAAACTAAGCGTACTGTTTTCACCTAGGTCAACATCGTAAGCTGCAACCGTGGTAACAACATTGTACAGTTCTACTGGGTATAAAAATTTGACGGAATCGTTAATACTATTCGGAAAAGTAACTTTTGGCGTATTGTCGTTTTCGTCCGCAACATAAATTGTAACATAATGAATATTACTGCGTGGTTCCGAGCCCATGTCAGTGACCATTACAGGAATCTCGTACCGACTCTGAATCTCCCTATCCAAGGGTCGTTTAGTGGTGAACTCGCCATTTGGGTGTAAAGTGAATGGGAAACTCTTTGAAACAGGAGCTATTGCAAATGTGAACTTGCCATTTTCACCTGAATCGGCGTCCGTTGCATAAAGAATACCGACGGATGTACCGTTTTTCAAGTTTTCCATAACAGTGAATTCCGGTCTTGCTGGTATAATAACAGGTGCGTTATCATTTATATCCGTCAGTGTTAATGAAACGGTTGCAGTTGCTGTCCGCCTGGTTGGACCATGATCAATGGCAAGTACCCGGATTACAGTAAGGGGCTCCGTCTCCATATCAAACGTTTTGTTTGCAAAGATATCACCGGTGTTGTTGTTTATTAGAAATCTACCTTCATTATCATCGTGTAGTACGTACTCAATGAGTCCATTAGCATCAATATCGGCGTCTTTTGCTGAAACACTGGTGATACTGTCCATTAATGAATTGTTTTCCGCTTTTGTTACATTGTAAATATCTTTGTCAAATACTGGAGTATTGTCGTTTTGATCCGAAATACGAACAAGAAAACTCTCCGATGACGTCATCGATGGCGACCCTTTATCCATGCACGTGACCGTAACGTTGTGCGTGTCTTGCGTTTCACGGTCCAAAGCACCGTTGACAACTACCTTAAAGCCAAGATACGCTTCCAGCCGGAAGTACGCGTTTGTTATGTTGCATGAAAAGTCGCCATTTTGTCCTTTGTCGTTGTCATCTACTTCGACGTGAGCAACAAATGAACCGTTTGTTAAATTTTCGTCGATGTCAACAAAACCTATCTTGCCTGGTGATATCAAATTCACTTTAATAGTCGGTGGTTTGTTTAAAACATCGTTTACTGTAACCATGACAACGGTTGTATTTGTCTGTGGACTTGCACTGTTGTCGGTTGCATCAACAATAAATTTGTAAGATTCCGTTGATTCTAGCAGAAGGTTTTTAATAACGGACAAATCACCAGACGTTTCATTAAGGGCAAAAATGCGTCTTACAGTTTCAATGTTGATTTGGCGTTCGTTTATTTTATATAATATTTCAGCGTTTTGTCCAAAATCTTTATCGTTTGCCGACAGCGTTAAAATTACGGTACCAGGAACTATATTTTCGTCAATAGTAATATTGTATTGATTCGAAGAAAATACTGGACCGTTATCGTTTTCATCCAGTACTTTCACATTGATAGTTAATATACCTTGCCGCATGGGGTCGCCTCCGTCACTGGCGATAATTTTCACGGTGTACGTGTCTTTCTCCTCCCTATCCAACGCATTATTCAATTTGAGAACAAAAAATCTATCTCCTTTATTCGGCTCGATCAGTTCGAAAATTTCAGTCGCTTGATCGATTGAATAACCTTGTATGGAGTTGTTTCCCCACATATCGGCATCGTAAGCACTATCCATTCGAAAAGTAGTTCCGGTTGCTTCGCTTTCAGAAATGTTTAAATTTACAACACTTTTTGGGAAGGCTGGCTCATTATCGTTTTCATCCAAGATGTTAACTGTGACATAAACAATTGAGAAAAACTGGTTATATTTTGCAGCAATTTCAAATTTCATATCACAATCCACAGAAAATTCACAAACTTTTTCACGATCAATTAAAACAGATGACGTATTCAGAGCCCCTGATTTGTCATCAATGTCGAAATATGCCCCGAACTCGGCGTCTTCTTTAAGGAATGAGAATCTGATGTTTGGTTTGTCCGTCTCGTTAACTGTTGCAAGAACCCCACTCTCGGTTGCTATGTTACCAATAAAGTAATCTTGACCTTTATTTTCCGAAAGGTTGAAGACAGCATTGAATAGAGCAGACGTCACATGACAGCAGATGACAAATATGAAAGCACGCGTCAGGACGCCGATGACGAACGCCATGATGTCGGTTGGCAAGTTCACTGACACTTTCCTCTGTAGAACCCCACTTTCATGCTCTCTTTAGCTCTATAAAAGAAAAAAAGTTTTTATGTATCTCCTTATATGTCGTCTGTTACATTAAGTAAAGCATCCACACAAATAACATGACACAGCGCTATAAGTTGAAAATAATGCTTTTTATAACCAATGCTTGACAGTGACGCTTCCGCTTGCACATTAATTACAGCACGACTATCGCACATCTGTTATGTGTATGTGTGCATCGCGTGATATCTAATGCACAAGTCGTAAACTTAAAAAACAGGCAAGTTTTGATAAGTTGCCAAACGACACCGATGATGATATAAAAATCCAAAGTAAAATATATACAGGAAAATGTCACCGAAAGTAATTCGCACGTTAAGTAACTATACTATCATTTATTTACAATGGAGCCGTCTGTTAGCGATATCAACATATCACGTGTTTTCTGTATATTTTGCTGTATATTTTAACCGTCCAAGAAACCATAAACCTGCCACGCAGATTGAATTCTTTTTTGTACCGGATGTCACAATTGTCGTCTGTATATTGTTATGCTAAGACCTTCATTTCGTTAAAAAAAAAATGAAAACTATCTAAACTTTGTTTACACTAAAGTAGCCATGATTAGCTAAGAATTACACAGAATTTAGCTGTTCAAATTTACACTTTTGGTGTTGCATTGTGGGATATCGCATAGTTTTAGCAGCAGACGAGAACTGAAAAGGCCAATATCTTTGCGCTATTGATATAACTACTTAACATCATTGAAACACTATCAAAGCTAATCCTGTATTGGCCGAAACTTGCGTTTGACTATTTACTTATCACACTTTTGACATTTAACCTCTTATACAAGTAAATAAACCTTAATTTAGATGGTTTTATATCAGATAGTTGCTACATCTTAAGAACCAAAAGAACAAAAATTAAGGAGGTGTTGGCTCGAGCGGCTATAATGTTTAATCATATAATGTTTATATTGCTTAAATATGTTGAAATTTCGGATAATAGCCACAGACCAGGAGTCCATCTGTGAAATTTCACAACTTTATACTCTTTGATGAATTTATGGTAAATAAGAATGTCAAAATCTGGCTTTACTTTTTAATAAAAAAAATTCATAAATAATATATGTGAGTTATAGAGCTTTTATAAATGAAAAAAATGCAAGCATTATTAGATAAAACATAATAACGTTCACGAAGACTCTTAAAGATCTTTAAGTAATGATATATTTGAAGGTTCTTTTATACAATTTCTTTGATGCAATTTATTTTAAAATTAGAATAATTTTTTTTTTTAAGCAAATCTCATATTGGAAAAAAAACCTACACTTTTTACAGTATTGCACTGAAATTTTGTATTTAATTTCTTATCGTTCTTTATCTGTTATAACGTCTATAGATCCACAGACAAATAGACCCAAGATCATTAAATCTCACTACAAAGAAGTCATAACTGGCAGTAAGTCTTTTACAAATCAACACAAGCCCAACACTCCTGCCGTGCGTAATTTATGCAAAGAGATGATCGGCCATGAATCTAGGCAATAAATTACGCATTACGCACAAAACACATCCTGGCAAACTATGACAGGCAGTCAAAACTCGTTATTAATTTACAGTAAACTGCATTCATTCCGCCGGAGTAAAACGCTAGTACATTAATCTGGGCTGCATACATTTCTGTCACGTCTGTAGTGTCGAAAGATCAGCGACGCCTGTTTTATCTTCAATTTACAGTAAGACAAAATTATTGTTTGAATTGCTTATAAAAGTTGATTTACTTTGACAATCATTTTTATTTTACTGAATACTGTCTCGTTTAAAATGTAGACAGTCCGCATTATACGCAGTAGTCAGAATGGTGATCGATTATAGTTTATGGTTTGTATTTCATTTTTTTTATCACAGAAGTTAGACTTTTAAAAAATATAATATCGTGTAGATTATCGGTATGTTTTGATTAAATGATCCCGTGCACTTTTTCTGAACGGTAAATGCACCATGGGTTGTTACTGTTGGTATATAATTCGACAATGGCTATATAATATTACAGTAAAACCTCGATAATTCGACAATGACTATGCAGTCAATTATTTATAATAAGGCATTTATCTATTAAGTCAAATATCGATAATTCGACATAGGCTGTATATATAACTCGACATTGTCAAACCTCAATAACTCGACATTGATTATACAGTAAAACATGTATAACTTGACATTGGATACATAGTCAAAAATCGAAAATTCGTCAGCCTCTTATCTATATATTTTTTAGGATAATTTATGAACAGACATGATACTTTAAAGACAATTGTAGCATTGGAAATATTGCTAAACAGACATGAAGTTCGAATTACTGCAGGTGTCCTCTACCAGGTTAGACGAAAAATATATCTAATAATGTCATAGTTGATGTCTTTGTTTTACTAGTATTACAAACTGGGTTTGTTCACTTTTGTTTAGTTTGAGTTTCAAATGTTGTGATCTAGAATTCAACGAAACTGACTACATATACTATCTGTTGGATGTTGAGATGACTATGACAATTACATTTTGTTCTGCATCGAAATTAGACCAATCCTTATTTAATCATTATAACACACTATAAACCGAACAACGGTGTTGTGGGTTGGTGGGTTTTAAACCGAAAGATGCGCTACACGGCTGGGTGAACGATCTATCAATCATCACATCGTGTGATATATTAGCGGTCTTTTATCATAAGTTACTATCATTTATCCCACATTTATTTCTCCAGCCCTAAAATCATCAAAAGAAAATACTTTTCAGCCAAGCAACAAGAAAAATCACAGCTTCAAACGTCTCAGTACAACTGTAGCGGGTTCACTCAACTGTGAACTAATTTATCTGTTAATAGTTACCAAAACGCAATAAAATCATCGACTCGAGGAATCATCATAACGGGGCAATGTTTATAGCAGGGCAACATCTTTATTTTTCTATTTGAAGTAAATAGTTTTTACTAGTTCACACAGAAGCTGTATTTTGAGCCATATTAAAAGCTATAATTTTAACATTACGGTCGATTATTCCGACCGCTTCATTACTCGATATGAATATTTACCGATGTAGAAAATAGCCTATATCCCGTGGTACGGTGCATTCTTCACACAATAAACTGATAACATGTGTATCAAATTATAGTCCTTTGATTTTTATGTCATTATACTGATTCTGTTTTTGGTTGTATTGTTTTTTTATGTTACTGGTGTCGCTATTTTTTGTTGTTAATTTGTCTCGGTTGAATGATTACAAGAAAACACATATCAACCAGTAATAGCCATCTTAAATACATATTTGTGAATATAAAAATAATCAAAATAATAATAGTAATAAAGAATAAATAATAATGATATTAATAAATAATAATCATATGTATAAAACACAATATAAAACAAAGTTATTTATGCCATTACGTCACACCGTCAGCGTTCTAGTCATGTGTCAATAACTTCACAGTAATCAAACCGCAAACAAAGGTTTTCCTTATTTAATTAATCAAGGTGTTAAGATAATACTGACGTACACAATAACCAGTACAAAGAATTAAAAGGTAATACCGTCTGCCTGTCGACATGTCGTCTGTAACACGCTGGTTGGTTAGTCTGACAATCAATTTGCTCTTAAAGATGTACTCATTAAAGTGGTTTTTGTAATCTTCATTCAAATAATTGAATTGCTCTCTCTCTCTCTCTCTCTCTCTCTCTCTCTCTCTCTCTCTCTCTCTCTCTCTCTCTCTCTCTCTCTTGCACATACATGCCCGCCCATCCACACGCACGCGGGCACGCAGGTATGCACGCAAGCAAGCAAGCACGCATTCATTTTTGGATTGATGTACTAATGTAGAACACTATGTACTTGTTTCTACCACAGTTCGTCTGCGTCCATCGTATATCATAAATATGAATAACACCAATGTGTCCGTCTCGTTACCTTGGTACCAATCGTACTCTAGACTGCTGTACTGACCGATGGTTAAAACAACATGCCTCTTAAATATACAGGGAACCTTGCTTTAAAAACAAGCCCGCGACCACATATCCCATAAAACACCTGTCGTAACAGGCTGTCACAATGTGTACCTGTAGGATGTCACTGTTTATGTCACCGACAATGAATATTAATAAAATGTGTGTAAGTTTTATTTTTGTGTAATTATCTATAAATTATCTGCACCAAGGACGAAGCCATAAACAACTGACTAAACGTGAGAAATCTAATAAAATTTGATACAATTATCTTTCAATGAAAAGCTGTTATTATCTTCATGCAATCTTACTGTGGAAACCTTGCCTCGTAAACTGTTTTATTTGAAAACTGAATTAGATATTAAAATAAAATCGCAAATTGAAAAATTGGCTTTGATATAAAAATCCCCTGACCTATTGACGCTTTGTTGACATTCCCAATACGAAGTTTCGGTGAACTCTATCTTTTTTGTTTTGATATATGAAAACTGTTTTGTCATGAACACAGTAAAATGACATTATTTACCCAACAACGCATATCTAGATAATACGTCTATTCACTGCATCTAAATGTCATGCAGAGACATTGCAAGTGCATCAAAGTGGCGATATGGGTGACGTTTTGTGCCGAATCACGTGTACATGTAGATAGTTACGTACAGTGTGAAAATTATAAGACAAGATATGATGAGCGACTCTATTTACAGAGGGTGAAAGATTTAGTTTAAAACTAATCTTCCATACGATCCTATATTATTTATTTTCAAGACATACAAAATTAAACATGTAAATGGGATATTCGGTGCGGACTGTCTTAAAAGCAACCAATATTCACGTACATTCCTCTTCATACGCACGATTCTCACATACATTTCATGATGATAAAACAAGATATATGTTAACACTCAAAATGAATTGCATTATATTTATATTAAACACTTATTCACAGAGCGCTGTGGTATGTATATATATAGACACACACACATACAGAAATCATATATAATTACCGTGTATGATCATTTTCAGACATTCGATTAAATTGCTTTCATATTACTGAAATATACACCCTTATTACAAGAGACATATAAATATGTAATTAAGTCACTGTTATTACATATTATTTTATATATAATCTATAAAGTCGGAGTTGACATTGATATTATTTTACTGTAAATGTTAAGAAGGTCATTTATATAAACAACGAACTTACTTAAAGTGAATATACGTTCATATATTAAGTTCAAAATTGTGGTTTTTGCTCTTTATATGTTGTTGGTGTGCGTGTTTTTACTTCAATAAAAACAAATCAAATTCATATTAGACCGACCTGGTAGCATAATTAGGCTTGACCAGTAAATAATACGAGAGGAAATGAACGAGATCGAGAGGTGCTACAAAATTGAAGCGACTCCAGTACATTACAAAATTAAAGCGACTCGAGTACATTACAAAATTAAAGCGACTCGAGTACATTACAAAATTGAAGAGAACTCGAGTGGTGTGAAGAGAAGTTAGAAGACCCGAGAATAGTCTCAATATCGTTTTTAGCTAACATCGTGTATTATAATACATTTAAGAAAGTTTGTGATGTTTGGTTGATATACATATATATGCAATGTTACGTTGGTAATATTGATAATAATATATCACCATTCGCCACTGCAGACATCCGTTTCTGTTGTATACTATATAAAACGTGTTGCTAATTACATTTTGTATACATCAATCATAGTTTTACATATATTTCTGATCGGGTGTTGGTCACAACTGTTACATAACATATCACCAAAGCATGTATTTCGAAGTTGTACAGTCATATCCCCATTAATACAACTTGTGACAAAATATGAAAAAATAAAAAAAATAACTAGATAAGGTGTTACCTCCTAGCAAACTCTTTTCCCCGAAAAGCCAAAACTCAGACATAAACAGTTAATACAACGCAGTGTTTCTATAATCCTTTCTTAATATATCCTCACTAATACACGTACGCACTTTTCCTTTTTTTTTAAATTTCACTTCCCAAATTAGTTTTAATTGTATCTCAGCACGAATACATCATCAGCTTGAACAATCAACAGACCACGAATGAACAGAAACTGTTGACAAACCATATATATAATATTTCAAAAATTCACTCGACCATATGATAGCCATAGTCAAACAGGTGAGAAATCAGTGATAACACTGTTAAAATCTAAAACATCATAAACCATCTACTAAGGATATTTTTGTGAATATCAGTAGAAATCTGATATATCTAGTGTGGTTGTACATCTGCACCTTTCAAATCGCCGGAAATCGCATATTTGCCTTAGAAAATACTAAAAGTCGGTAACCGTATTTAGCCGTTTGAAAATAAACAAATTAACAAATTAACTTTGCCCCGGGGCCGTTTATCGCTTTAAGTTCTAAGATGTGCATAGGAAGCAATAAAACTATTACAATATTTACAAGTTTGTCTAATTAGCTAATTACTATTATGATAAACATCTGAAAGATGTAACAACGGAATTTTCAAAGAAGCCGCACACATAATGTGTTGATCCGATATCTTCTCGAACACACTTTATATTTACTAAGTGTGTTTAATATTTAATTTCGAACATATCCCGTCTCATAGACGGGCTGTGGACTTATATCAGGTTAAATGTTTTTATGTAAACTATGCTTACGTTTAAGTGTTATATTTTCACTCTTGTGTCGTTTATTAGTCGTCTCTATTACAATTTCGTCTCCTTACCAAGATGACAATTTACGCCTTCATTTGCGTAAACCTGTCTCATATTATAACTATCCCAGCAAAATCTAACATTTTATTCCTATTTTCTTTAAACTGATATTTTTATTTTAAATTCTACGGTTTTTTTTTTCTTTATCT